>RXON01004742.1:0-40931 GCA_009667805.1 Leptobrachium leishanense | reverse complement strand
CAGTTGGACTTCCACCTCATTGGTCAGCTTTACGCTCGCGCCCTGAAAACACACTGGAACACCCTTTCTCCACTCAAAAAGAACATACGTGTGAGAGGTATCTGGGTTCTTTTTAATGTCCAGGATTAACCCCCGATGATCTGGTGTCAGCGTGGCCACGGCCTGGCGAATCTGATCTTCAGCCCAAGTGTCTGCAGGAATATCCATGACTATACACAATTCTATCTGACTACTGTGCTCCTCACACCAATTGGCAGCAGTGTCTGGATCCATATTTAACCCTTTAAATGCGTTTTTTCCAGAGACTGGATTCCGGAAACGAGCCCCCACGTGTAGCGCTCACTCCCGGAGGAGCCGCTGAATTTAAACCTCGGGTCAGTCTCCCCGCACTAGGGAATAAATATACTCCAGCACCGTTGTGGATTTTATAAATTATATAGTTTACTGAATAAACTGGCATATAAAGAGTAACACGGTATACGTATATATATTTACAGTAGTTCGTAATGCGAGAAACGCGTAGCGGAAAAGGAAAAGGAATTTTAACCCCTTCGTGGTTGGAGTGTGAGTCCCGTACAGGTTGTGTCCCAAGAAAGTGTAAGTGTATGCGTGTATTGGTACCCGGGTACAATATTCAACTGGCCAGTGAATGATTTCAGGTGTATCTTCGACTAGTCACGTTGGGGCCCTGTAGGTTTTGACAAAACTGCAGCGTGCTTTATTATTTTATGGTGGCCGGGAAGGCCGCTCACCCATCCACCAGATACTCTGCGCTCCGCTCGACCCAGGACGTCTCTCCGCTCAATTTTGACCGGGATTCTGTGCCACCGGATCCGCTGTCTTGCTTGTCTGTGTCTGCCACAAGATGTCCAGCTCACCGCCTGCACTCCCTGTTAGATCGTCTGTGGTCTCCTAACTCGGGGTCCTTCAGCTTACTCTGTATCTGTGTAGGGTTACTAGCGGTGGATCACTAGGTCTTCGACCAGTAAAAGGGGATACCGATCTCCAGCTCTGCTAGGCCGCACCTGCGCTCTGGCCTGGTCGCGATCGCTATCTCCGTCACTTGCGTCTTGCTCTTCTCACTCCTCGGTGCGCTCTGCCGGTTCTCTCAACGAGGCTGTGGATGTCAGTCTCTCTTTTTCCCACCCACTTCCTGTTCCCGCCCGCAAAGCATGCTGGAAAATGTAGTCCCAATGTCTTACATCGCGCCTGTCTCCCTCTGGTGGCCAAAAGCGAGTACTACAACGACAGTGAATTAAAACCAGCGCTACACATAGATGGCAGGTCCGAGACATCAATGCAAGAGGGGCAATCCGCTAACTCTAAGTCAGTAAAACTCTTTTGAGGTTGGGAAGGCGGCTAAGGTTCGCAGGCGGTAAAATCAGTTCTGAGGTTGGGGCAGGTGTCTGAGGTACGTAGTCGGTAAAACAATTTTGGGGTCAGCAGAGAAAGACAAAACACTCAGAGATCCTGTGCCGAGGAAGGGAAGGCATAAATCAAGTGAGCAATCAGTAGCTGGAGGATGGGGTTTAAATAGGGTATCAGTGTAGGCTGTACCGCTGTACCCACCTCTCTACCATGCCTTTCCAGTCTCCCGTCTCACCTGTGATGCAGAGGGAGAGAAGTAGGCTTCCCCAGCAACCGTTACCATGGTTGCGGTTGCAGAAGTTCTGCATGCCTCACTCACACTGATGCAAGGCCGGATTTGCATCTCAGGAGCCAGTAGGCGCTGAAATGTGGAACGCCACTACCCCCCCCCCCCCCCACCAAACAAAAAAAGAAGGAAACATGCCAAAATAGCTTTTAAAATTTTTGTTTTGGGGCAAATTAAAAAATAGCATTTTTAAAAACTGAAAACCAGTTTCTCTCTGCGCTCAAATCAAAAGAAGGGGCAGAATCTTTTGCCTTAGTTGAGTTTGTGCAGTGGCATTTTTTGTTTATATGTAAAAGCATATATTGCCTCTGCCTTAGAACAGAGGGGAAAAAAATTGCATTTACTTTTTTTCAATTTATAGTTTTTACACATTACATGGTCATGTTTGTTATCACTGTGAAGACCAGACTCTGGCCTTTCCAATGACACCTCACTTAACCATGTGCGGTGTACAATTCAGAGATGCGGGTTCCAAAGTCCTCCTGTCTCTCCTCACTGCAGCGCCACGGTCTAGATTGTCGATGAAACAATGCATTGCATCTTCAGCTCCACGCTTGCTAGCAGTGTGGGAAATGAAAAGGTGAGTTAGCGCAGCATAACTATTTACTTTACAATTGTAAACTGAATAATAGTGCTGCTTTAGAATAGAAAAAAAAAGAAAAAATTATTTTTATTTGATTTTTTATTTTTACATAAATTTAACCTGGTTATGTTTGGCATCACAGGGATGCCTTTTCTGGCCTTTCCAGTGATACCTCATATGTCCCTCCAGCCCTTAGGGCTCCAGAGATACAGTGTTCTTAATTATTGTAAATTTAAATATATATATATATATATATATATATTTTATTACAGAGCAAGGTGCCCCTTGTGGCAGGTGCCTGTATTCACATGCCTACTCTGCCTAGTTATAAATCTGTCCCTGCACTGATGCCCCTGCATGCCAGGATGCCACAGAAGCTCCAGATCCCTTGCAGGGGAACCCCCACAATGCCCAGGCAGAGGGTGAAGAGATCCGTTACAGTTACAAGCACATGCCAGGTGCTGCAGGAGGGCAGTTAACCCTTATGCCCGGCCGAGGAGTGCCCGGGTCAAGGCGAGTCCTAGGTGCCAGGTTAGGGATGCGGTGCTGGCCCTGTCCTGATATGAACATTCATAAATTGTTTATCATAACCCGTCCCTAAGATAAGGGTCAGCGACTTTGACCCTTTAGATGTTTTGGGACTTCATCTCCCATGATGCTTAGCCATCTTAATGAGTGGCTGAGCATGGATATGTTGTTTAAAAACATCTGAAGGGCCAAGGTTGCTGAACCCTGCCCAAACATGTAAAAATGACAAAATATAAACGTATACCTTAATTTACAAGCAGATGAGGTTGAGGCAGTACAAGGTATTTTTGTGAGATGGAAATTATGTAAATACCCTACTGGTTCCACTGGTAAAGATAAAACATATCAATTTACACATTGGTATCAGCATGAAACTCTCTAGCGATTTGGCCTAGACTCAAGGTTGTTGGGAAGTGAATAGAACAATAAAACAAGCCAACACCATAAGTATGATATCATGCACACACAACCATTCTCCTGCAGATGTTTCATAATTCATAACCATTATGCCAAGACACTAACATGTTCAATAACAGATTGAGGTTTTGTGTTTCATATTGATGGTATCTGTGAAATCTTTACATGCATATAGAGAGCAAATCATATCCATTAGTAGCTCCAAATGTAATGCACATTCTTTCAGGCTCTTTTAATTATATTGATGATTGCGTGGATGTGTGAATACAATAGGACGCTCCAAAGATATACTGGTCTATTCAGAGAAAAGGTGAAAATCAGGAGAATTGGCAGGAGAAGAGAACAATCTAGACGAAATAGCCAATTTGGAAAGTGAGATAAATGGGAGAATTTTTCTGGTTTGGCTATTTTGACCTAGAATTTTCACTTCTCCAGTCATTCTCCTGAGTTTCACCTTTAGTGAATAGACCTTATAGCGATCTGCAGTAAAAAAATAAAAAATTTGAATAAGCCGACCTAAAGGGAACTAATACATGCAAAAACCTACAGAAAATTGTTAACTGTTGAAATGAGGCGGGAACACACACACACACTGTGTGCGGGGGGCACACAGTGTGCACGGGAACACACACAAGCACACTGCATTGGGACACACACTGTGCACGGGGGCTGCACACGGTCATTCGGTGTCCATCTTAGGCTAGGGTCAGACGAACGCATTTTTCACGTGCGTTTAGCCGCACGAAATCACGGCCGTGCTAGCAGCAAATGACGTCCAATGCCGGGGAACATACGACGAACGGCCGCACGAAAGTTCGTCCGTGCAACGCAAGTGGCCAACGAACGCATTTTTTCGAGAACGTCAAACCGCTACTACTGACGTACAGAGTGCGCTGCGTCCGCATAGCGGCGTGTGTGCGTGATTAGGAGACGTCAGACGCTGCTAATGTCCGGCTAACATAACGTCCAGACACAAAAAGTGTTGTATTGATGATCCGTACAAAATCACGGACGAAAAGGCGCATCGTATGACCGCTATCGCGTATTCTGGGAAAAAATACGTACGTTCGTTCGAACGCACTTTTTCACGGACAACGTGAAAAATGCGTTCGTCTGACCCTAGCCTTACCCCTCAGCTGGTCGGGCCAGGGACTGGTCTGTGCCTCTTTCTTTCCTCTGCCTCTTTCTTTCACCTTTTCTTTCATTTGCCTCTTTTTTTCTTTCTTTCTCTCTTTCTTTCGTGCCTTTCTGTCTTTCTTCTGCGTCTTTCTCTCTTTCTCCTCTTTTTTCTCTAATCTGCCTCTGGTGATGCCCACACGTCATCTGGTGGCAACTGCGCATCCTTCTAGTGCGCATCAGACTAGTGGGAGTCTGCGAGCCGACAAAGGGCTATATTACATTCTTAGCGCAAAAACCCTTGCGCAAAGCGAAAATCTTTGCGCTAAGCGTAAAAGGTTTGCGCGCGCAAATCACTGCTGGTATTACAATCCTCACGCGTCTTTTGATCCGCCGATCAATAATGCGTGCAAACAGGACGCGCCCAAATGCTCACGCAGTACCGTCACGCGCGCAAAAATCAGTGTGCACACTGATTTTTGGTCGCGATTCAGTCAATCAGAATTAAGAACCACAATTATCTCATGTTAAGAAATTGTGCCTGCCACAGTCAATCTGAGCATCTATACTGCAGCAATAACAAATGCACACACAACTTCTCCATTTTATTGGTTTGGTATGAGTAGAATGTGTAACTATACTTTGCTGTATTATTTTTTATGGGCTGGTGTATTTGGGTTTGGCCAGGTTGTTCAGATTTGCCATTAACACCAGCTTTTAGGAGTTGCTAAAAATATGCGCGCAACAGCCATATGGTAATTATCGCAAAATATATTGTAATACCATCCTCATACCAGCACACATTCGCATTTGCGCTCACAATGTTAAGTATAGGACGCGCGAAGTACAGTAAGCTCGCGCAGGATTCACGCAAGTTCACCCGCGGTAGACGATTGCGCGCGGTTGTTGCGCTGACTATGTAGTCCCCTGCTATTCACAATATTCATAAACGATCTGCCCAATGTCTGCAAAGCTTCAACTGTACACATGTACGCAGACGACACGGTAATCTATACCAGCAAGCCAAATCTCCCGCAGCTGGAGGCCGTGCTGCAAGAAGAATTCACAGGGGTAGAAAAGTGGATAGCAAATAACAAACTTTTTCTAAATACTGACAAAACGGTTACAATGCTCTTTGGAACCGCACCTAAACTACACAAATTGCAAACACCCCATCTATGTGTTGGGACAAAATCAAACGGCACACTGACCACAGTCACCTCTCTCAAATACCTAGGTATGTGGTTAGACCCAAATCTATCTTTTGGCCCCCACATCGAAAAACTCTCATCTAAACTTTACCCCAAACTAGGTGCCCTGTACAGAAACAAATCCTGCCTGAGCCCCGCGGTAAGAAAGCAGATTGTACAACAAATGCTTATGCCAGCCATTGAATACGGAGATGTAGTGTATGCAGCTGCCCCGCAAACACACCTCCAGAAACTTACTACATTGTATAACTCATTCTGTCGCTTTGTGCTACAATGTAACTACATGACCCACCATTGTGACATGTTAGAAGAACTAAACTGGCCATCGCTGGACTCTAGACGCACCCTTCACCTTTCCAACCTGGTGTTTAAGAGCTTTTCTGGGAAGCTACCACCCTACCTGAATATGCTGCTTCCCCCGGCAGTTCCCTCATCCTATAACCTCAGATCCAGGACCAGCACCTTACTTGCAATACCGCAATACAAAAAGAAAATGGCTAGATCCTCATTTTCCTACAGAGCACCGCAAATATGGAATAACCTCCCAGACACCGTCAAATCTTCCCCCAGTCTAAAGTCCCTTAAGACTTCCCTATTAATATACCTCAATACAGAATGCACCTGTAAACATGTAACATAATGACTTTATTTCCTCCATATTTATTTTTCTGTTAATCTGTATATTTGGTCTTGTGTTAATATCTTGCATTTTACTATTTTGTATTTCTGTAACCACTCAATGTTCTCGAACCCAGGACATACTTGAAAACGAGAGAAATCTCAATGTATCCTTCCTGGTAAAATCCTTTATAAATAAATAAAATAAATAAGTAATACGGGATTCGGCGCAAAAGGTTTTACCCCTCGCGTTAATTTTTTTTGCGCCAGCACAAACGTTTGCGTGAACATTGTAATTTAGCCCAATGTCGGCTTTGCGAGCTGCCAATGCCGGCTACTTGAGCTACACAATGAGGAACAGGTATAATGATGGAACACGGGTTGGGGCCAGCTGCGCCCCGAGGTGGCAGTGCGCCCAAGGCGGTTGCCTAGCTTGCCTACTGGGAGCACTGGCCCTGGGTAACATGCAAAGGTGATGAAAAGAGATCACTGAATTTTATCCTGTTGAGTGTTTACCCAAGGCTTCTTTAAGCTGATTGCTCAATATTTCTACTCGATCAATGTTAGAGGTAGCATGTCTAAAATCACTGCGCTCTCATTCACTCAAAATAATAAATACCAAATGAAACACTAAGCAGGACTGTCCATTCAGTGATGGTCACATCTGGTCGTATTTTCCCATAGTGCTTATTATTATTAGGTTTTTTTCTTCCTGTCCTCTGTCTGCACATAGCATAACGTCCATTGAGGCTGAAGCATTAAGAAACCCAGGACAGGGAACAGCTGGGGTACGTCGTTATATTATACCAGTATGAGAGAGGAGAAGAGTGAGACACAGTGGAATGAAAGGAGGTACGGTGAGGTGACAGACAGAAACAAGGGGGTGACAGTGGAGTGAGTCATGTGGGAAGAAATACCCACATAAACACCATGAAAGGCAAATGGGGCGAGACATTTTCCCTGGACCTGAAAAGGATTAAAGGCGTCACTGAAACAGTTAAAGATACCATCACAACGGGAAAAAAGGGAAGATTTTCTGCATTACAAAAGGTTCTATAGCCCTAAAACATTTCTTATTTGATTACGTTTAAAGAGGAATGGCTACACAAATGAGCCTATTTTACCTTCTCTGCTCATCTGTTGACGTAGTCGACATGTGTGATTAGATTCAACGGATTCAGAAATAGTCCAAAATATCTGCTATTAAGAAAATCGATCAATCCCAATTCCGATTTGCCGATGTCTGAACTGGGTCAGTTTCTGATTAGGACATTTCAGACCGGTCTGAATTTTTTTGGATTTTGATCAACCATGTCTCAGTAATTGGAAAAATTCATATTTAAACAGAATAGTAATAAAAGAGAAAAAAAAACGGTAACCCTAGTCCTAACCTAAGGCTAAATCTAACCAAAACCCTATTCATATGACACACAAAAACAGTAACCCTAAACCTAACTTTATCAAATCTACCCCTAGCCCAACGTCTAACCATATGACACACATAAACTGGAACCCTAACTGTAGGTCTAACTCTAAACCTAGCTCTAGTCCTAACCCTAACCATATTTTTAGATATTCTACATAACGGTTGATTCTGATTATTTCCGGCTGGGTGGAGACTGCTCTATAACTGTGGAGACTGTGGAGACACAGGTTCGATCCCGGCAAGAGCACCTTTATTATTATAATTATCCTTTATTTATTTACCTCTCCAGTAAGTGTCCTTGGGCAAGACACCTAACGGTACATACTCGCCACCCAGGACATACTTGAAAACGAGAGCAATCTCAATGTATCCTTCCTGGTAAAATCCTTTAAAAAAAAAAAAATGATATTTTTCCATTGCGAGAAAAATCCAAACCGAACCAAGACAAATTTTTCTGCTGTGTGCATATCTAACATGTAGGCATGCCACACAAATACACACAGATACGTGTAGTGCATGAACCCCCTGCCTCTATACAAGACTGCTGTTGCTCTTACTATCTGTTTGCAATTTATTTGCAGTTTTTCTGGTATTTTATTATTTTGAATAATGAAAATATAAAGGTTTGTATCCACTTACTTCTGCTAATACATTACAAAATGGCAACTCTATCTTCAACATGTATAAATTGCTGCATTGATCCATCTTTATTTTATCCTGCGCAATTTCCACATTACAGAAGGCTGACTCATAATCCCAAAAGTGACATCAACATGGATTTTTCGGAACAGGGCGGTAATATAATTACGCTTTACTGCACTGCCATAAACGTAATTGTCCACTTAAAAAAATAATAATGGTTTCCTACTGCCATATTTCATTCCCAGGCTCAGAGCATTTATAGCAGTATAGTTCTAGGTTCTACACATTTATTAAATTAGCCAGGAAAGGTAAGTTCGAAATCTGTTATCTTTGTTGCCCGTTCACTGCAGTTTCTAATGTTCAGCTCCGCAATCTGAAATCATCCCAGCAGACAAATCAAACTAGATGTATTAGCAGGTGCAGAGCACAATATACACAGAAAATAAATGTGTATGGGGGTTAAATATTATTATTAATATACATCAACTGGATACCACTATATATAACCTGCATCATTATGGATCACCTGGATCACGAGAGGCCTGAGAGATGGATCGGCAAAGGTGGACCAATTTCCTGGCCTCCTGGATGGACAGATATAACATAACACAACTGTTTTTTTTCCTGTGGGGTTATGTCCAAAACATTGTCTACCCAGGGCCGGCCCAAGACATTGTGCTGCCTGGAGCGAAGGATGAAATGCTGCCCCCCCAAAAAACAAAACGCAGTGTGTATGAGCGTATCACAGTTTGCCACAGCAATAAAAATCAAACACTCATACACACCGTACATTAGAATTTTCTTGCTGTGGAGCTCTGTGATACAGTAATGTGACTTGAGGTGTATATAACTGAGCCCAGTGTTACATACCCAGCAGTGCCCAGCGTCACATACCCAGCAGTGCCCAGCGTCACATACCCAGCAGTGCCCAGTGTCACATACCCAGCTGTGCCCACACATGGCTATATTGCCCCAGCTCACACATGCAGGGCCGGCGCTGCCGCTAGGCGAGCTAGGCAGGCGCCTAGAGCACAGTGCCCGCCTAGGGCGCAGCCAGGCCTGACCAAAATAAAAAACATTTTGTCCCTGGGACAGCCGCGTGCTACAACTAGCCCCAATACGTGCCAGCGTCACCGCGGGCATTAAGGAGATGGAGGCGTGGACTTGGTGCTGCCAAGTCCATGCCTCCGTCTCCTGGACGCCAGCGGCTGACGCGCCGACGCCGGCACGTATTGGAGCTGGCTGTAGCACGCGCGCCCTCACGTCAGTCTCTGGCGTGAAGGAGTCGAGATGCCGAAGGAGAGAGACGGAGCTGGAGGCCAATATACCCAGGTAAGAGCTGGGGCAGATATATCCATGCGTGAGCTGGGGACAAATAAACCCATGTGTGAGCTGGGGGAAAATATACCCACCTGTGAGCTGGGGGCAGATATATCCATGTGTGTGAGCTGGGGGCAGATATACCCATGTGTGAGCTGGGGGCAGATATACCCATGTGTGAGCTGGGGGCAGATATACCCATGTGTGAGCTGGGGGCAGATATACCCATGTGTGAGCTGGGGCAAATATACCCATGTGTGAGCTGGGGGCAGATATACCTACAGTGGCAAGAAAAAGTATGTGAACCCTTTGGGATTACGTGGAGTTTTGCATGAATTGGTCATAAAATGTGCTCTGATCTTCATCTAAGTCACAACAATTTGAAAAACACAGTCTGCTTAAAATAATACAACACAAACATTATATGTTTTCATGTGTTTATTGAACATAACATGTAAACATTTACAGTGCAGGGTGGAAAGAGTAAGTGAACCCCTAGCCTAATGACTTCTCCAAGAGCTAACTGGAGCCAGGAGTGAGCCAACCTTGAGTCCAATCAGTGTGATTATTATTGGATGTGTTGCTGAAAGCTGTCCTGCCCTTTAAAAACACACACCAGTTTTGGGTTTACTGGTTTCAAGAAGCACTGCCTGATATGAACCATGCCTCGCAGAAAAGAGCTCTCAGAAGACCTACGATCAAGAATTGTTGACTTGCATGAAGCTAGAAAGGGTTACAAAAGTATCTCCAAAAGCCTTGATGTTCATGTGTCCACGGTAAGACAGACTGTCTACAAATGGAGAAAGTTCAGCACTGTTGCTACTCTCCCTAGGCGTGGTCATCCTGTAAAGATGACTGCAAGAGCACAGCGCAGAATGCTTAATGAGGTAAAGAAGAATCCTAGAGTGTCAGCTAAAGACTTACAGAAATCCCTGGCACATGCTAACATTTTTGTTGACACATCTACAATAAGGAAGACATTAAACAAGAATGGAGTACATGGGAGGACACCATGGAGGAAGCCATTGCTGTCCAAATAGAATATTGCAGCACGTTTGAAGTTTGCAAAAGAGCACCTGGATGTTCCACAGCACTACTGGCAAAATATTCTGTGGACAGATGAAACCAAAATTGAGTTGTTAGGAAAAAACACACAACACTATGTGTGGAGACAAAAAGGCACAGCACACCGACATCAAAACCTCATCCCCACTGTAAAACATGGCAGAGGGAGCATCATGGTTTGGGGCTGCTTTGCTGCCTCAGGGTCTGGATGGATTGTTGTCATTGATGGAAAAATGAATTCCAGAGTTTATCAAGACATTTTGCAGGAAAACGTAAGACCATCTGTCCGCCAACTGAAGCTCCGCAGAGGATGAGTGATGCAACAGGACAATGACCCAAAGCATACAAGTAATTCAATAAAAGAATGGCTTCAACAAAACAAAATACGCCTTCTGGAGTGGCCCAGTCAGAGTCCTGACCTCAACCCGATTGAAATGCTGTGGCATGACCTTAAGAGAGCGATTCACACCAGACATCCCAAGAATATAGCTACACTGAAACAGTTTTGTGAAGAGGAGTGGTCCAAAATTACTCTAGATCGTTGTGCAGGTCTGATCTGCAACTGCAGGAAACGTTTGGTTGAGGTTATTGCTGCCAAAGGAGGGTCAACCAGTTATTAAGTCCAAAGTGTCACGGAATGACCCAAGAGGCTCGGCGCAGCGAGCCCAGGACGCAAACCCAAGACATTTTTAAAAGGACCTATGTCATGGAGCTGAGGCAACGCTCCATGCTTCAAACCTCAAAAGACTTTATGGTCGGTTTTATCGTGTGATTTTAAATATTTTACCTCGTTTGGTTTTAGTTTAAAGTTTAGTGAAATGACATAGCTTTGGTTTTAAAATATACTTATATTCCTGTAGATAAATGTGTGTTTCTGCAGCTAGTAAATAAGTTTTGCTGTTGTGTAATTTATGCGTCAGGGATTTTCCCCATTATCTAGCTACATATTTAATTTAAGGGATCTCTGATAGTGTGTGTTTAATCTGATGTGCTGGAACAATGGATATACAAACATTGTGTGCGCTGAAGGCTAAGAGAATGTGAAGAATGTTGATTGTAAATAACTGACCTAACTCATTAGTATGGGTAGGCTACTCATTAGTATGGGTATGCAAATTGTGACTGTTGTACTTCAGCATAAATAGTGGCGTGTGATTAAAAGAGTTCAGTTCATCTGAGTGTTTGAAACATACAGCTCTGCCTGGTGTTGTCATTTACGTCGGCTACATATCACCACCACCCAGGAACGGGTCACTCTAACTCCGCAGCAGAACATCGATTCCCCGCGCCGTTGCGCCACCTTGAATCGGTATCTTGGGATACCGCAACCACCCCGAATCGGGACCTCGGCTGAGCGCCGTGCCTGCATCTGCAAGGAGACTCTACCGAACCGCGGTTCGCCACGCAGACCGTCTCCAGCCCTTCAATGGTCAGTAGATCCGCTGCTCGAGACGCCGAGTGCCGTGCCACTCGGTAGTCGGGCGGATTTCCGACGTGGGTGCCCCATCTACTCTCCAGATCTCCACCGCCACGTAGTCTTCTACCCAAGCCGCTCGAGATGCCGGGTGCCGTGCCACTCGGTAGTCGGGCTTGGCAACACCAAAGAAGGGGGTCAGATAGAGCAGGACCGCAGGCGGATACTCCATTCCGCCACACTGGTGGCAGCGGTGGGATAGCTCTCTGCAACCCCCAAGAAGACCCATACCATGGCCGGGTACAGCGTTTACCAGCGGGACGTCCTGCGGGGCATGTTGGAGAATCGGGGAGGGACCCCCGGCAACAAAAAGAAGAAAACCCTAGTGAAGGAGCTGACCCGGATGGACCAGCAAAGAGTGAGGGCCCCAACCCTGGTCCAGGACGCTAACGAGCGCCTCCGGCAGAGCACTCGGTCATTGATCATGGGATGCGGCCTCACCCCCTCCGAGGACATGGTGAGCCGGGTAATGGTGGACCTCCAAGCGCACGAGTTGCGGATGGTGGCGCTCTGTATGAGGAGTGGTGAACTTTCTAACCCCGTCCCTAAACCCGTAGAACCCTGGGTCGAGGTTTACAGCTCGACTGGAGCTTCACCCCGGGAATCTGCACCCCCCAGTGATACCCCTTCGGGACTTACAGCTCGCCTGGAGTCTGTATTGGGGAAATCGCACATCCAGCGACCCTTGGGTGGAGGCTTACAGCTCGCCTGGAGCTGCATCTGAGGACGCCACACCCCCAGCGAGTGGCAGTGCCACTGTCTCAGCACCCTCGCGGACTCGAGGGCGGAATTTCCGAGAAGGCTGCAGGAGGGCCTGGTCCGGTACCACGGGTCCACAGTGGAGCCCACTGGGTATGAGTGGCGGGACGAGATCCGCCAAGAACTTTGGTACGAGGCCCTGTACCATGAAAGGGACTACCATGACGTCCATGTTCCCTCTGACACTGTCATCCACCAGGTGCAGTATAACGCTCGAGCAGCGTTCCTGCAAGATCGGCCCCCGGAGGAGTGGGAAGCAGAGCTCCAATACCTGGTGCAACAGGAGATTGCACTGGACGCCGCGTACCGCGTGCTCTGGTGGCTGACCGGCCCCCTGCTACCCCGCACCATTGACGGCGCCTCCACCGCAGGCTCCCACTACGGCGGCACAGGGCTGCTCTACGAGAGCATGTGCAAGGACCCTGGGTTCGGCGAAGAGACAGAAGAGCGGTCGGAGGAGATTCTGGAGCGACGGGAAAAAGAGCTCCCGTACGAGAGCAGGGACTCTGAGCTGGAGGAACTAGAGTTCCTAGCAGAGCGGAATGGGAGCTCGAGAAGGCCTACAAGAGACTGTTGGACAGCGTTCCGCAGTCGGGTCTAAGTTCCCTGTACTGGGACTGTCCGGCCGAAGGCACCGACAGTCCAAGGGACCTTGAAGCATGGGAGGCCGAGATGTTCCCAGGGGTCTCCGTTGGGCCCCAGCAGAAGAAGATACCTCCTTAAACCCGCAGGAAGACAAGGTGTCCGTGCCTGCGGGCTCAGCGGAAGAGTTGGCAACGGGGCAGAGCACCGCTGGCCTCTGCCCACCCTCAGCAGCAGAGGAAGTTATTCCCTTACACCCGCAGGAAGACACGGTGGCCGTGCCTGCAGGCCCAGCGGAAGAGCTGGCAACGGGGCAGAGCGCAGCTGGCCTCTGCCCCCTTCTCACAGTCTGCCAGGTGGAGCAGACCGATGGTTTCCCCGGGCTGGGTTGTCTGCAGCCATTGACCGCCCTGGGGATGGAAGAAATGACCCTCCCGCAAGGAGACCCCCACCCAGCGGAAGGGCTGGCAACGGGGCAGAGCGCCGCTGGCCTCTGCCCATCTCCCACCCTCTGCCCCGAGGAGCAGAAAGGGGATACCCTCGCGCTGCTGATCTCGCAGCCATTGACCCCATCTAACCCCCTGGACTTTGTTCCGGTACCCACCTCCCCAGCAGAAGAGCTGGCAACGGGGCAGAGTGCATCTGGCCTCTGTCCACCCTCTGACGCCTGTACCGAAGGGCAGAAGGAGGATTTCCCCGGGCTGATTGTTGTGCAGCCCTTGACCCCATCTTCCCCGCTGGACGTTGCTCCCGCACCCGCCTGCCCAGCAGAAGCGCTGGCAACGGGGCAGAGTGCCGCCGGCCTCTGCCCACTCCCCGTCGTCTGCCCTGAGGAGCAGGAGAGTTTACCCGAGCTGCTTGTCTCACAGCCGTTGACCCCACCTGACACCCGGGATGTCATTTCTGCGCCCACTCCCCAGCAGAAGAGCTGGCAACGGGGCAGAGTGCCGCTGGCCTCTGCCCACTCTCCGTCGTCTGCCCTGAGGAACAGCAGAATTTACCCGAGCTGCTTAGCCCGCAGCCGTTGACCCCATCTGACCCCCTGGACGTTGTTCCTGTGCCCACTCCCCCAGCAGAAGAGCTGGCAACGGGGCAGAGGGCCGCTGGCCTCTGCCCATCCTCCACCATCTGCCCAGAGGAGCAGAAGGGGGGTACCCTCGGGCTACTTATCCCGCAGCCACGGACCCCACCGGAGCTGGAGGACGCCATTCTCCTGCCCGGGGACCCTTTCTCGGCATTGAACCACCCAGCCGACGCGCTGGCAATGGGGCAGAGCCTGGTCCCCCTCTGCCCATCTCCACAACCCTTTGGCCCCAACGGCTGACCAGGACACTCGGGGCGCGTGCACTTGGCACCCGTTTTTCCCGGGTGCACGGTACCTCCGGAGATGGTACAGGCGGTAACCCTCCTCGACCACAGGAACCCTATCCCGGAGGGGGTAACCCCAAAGACTCGTACCCCCTACACGTCAGGCACTGCCTCCAGGACAAATGGAGAAGCCTGGTGACTCGCCTCCTTCCCACAGACTATGGGCCGCAAGGACTGCACCAATTTCCCCGGTGCGACCCGTTGGGGTCCAACCGGGTCCGTCGGACTTTGGAAAGGGGGAAGTGTCACGGAATGACCCAAGAGGCTCGGCGCAGCGAGCCCAGGACGCAAACCAAGACATTTTTAAAAGGACCTATGTCATGGAGCTGAGGCAACGCTCCATGCTTCAAACCTCAAAAGACTTTATGGTCGGTTTTATCGTGTGATTTTAAATATTTTACCTCGTTTGGTTTTAGTTTAATTTAGTTTAGTGAAATGACATAGCTTTGGTTTTAAAATATACTTATATTCCTGTAGATAAATGTGTGTTTCTGCAGCTAGTAAATAAGTTTTGCTGTTGTGTAATTTATGCGTCAGGGATTTTCCCCATTATCTAGCTACATTTAATTTAAGGGATCTCTGATAGTGTGTGTTTAATCTGATGTGCTGGAACAATGGATATACAAACATTGTGTGCGCTGAAGGCTAAGAGAATGTGAAGAATGTTGATTGTAAATAACTGACTAACTCTTAATGGGTATAGGCTACTCATTAGTATGGGTATGCAAATTGTGACTGTTGTACTTCAGCATAAATAGTGGCGTGTGATTAAAAGAGTTCAGTTCATCTGAGTGTTTGAAACATACAGCTCTGCCTGGTGTTGTCATTTCACGTTGTCACGGAAAGGCCCAACAACCCCAGCCAGGGGCAGTTCACCGTGACAGTTATGGCCATGGACACTTAGGTGCTGTGGCACCCGCAGAGTTTTGAGTTCTTTTATTAGATGTGAATTTGTGTGTGGCGTAATAAAAATGTCCCCGTGTGTTGTGCAATGTAATTCCCTTTGTCTGCCTTGCCCGTCGCCATTTTCTCAGGGCCTCGTGGATCCGGTCAGAATGATCGGATCGGGAAATGGCCGATTCGGACCATCCGGTCCGAATCGGCAACTCCCCGATTCGTAACCACCAATGCGGATCGGGGCCCGGGTGCCTCCTGCCAGCGAGGGCCAATGGTCTCATGTGTGGGCGGGCAGGGATCCCCATTGTATTCATAAGTGTGTAAAGTTGATAAATGTCTTGATGTGAATAATAAACTCAGATTTACCAGTGCATTCAGCCTCGCCTGATGACTTTTATTCTCCGCCGCATTATACTGTCTGAGCACTCCACGAGGTCTCAGGGCGCGGTGTCTAGCTTACGTTCCGAGCAGATCGAGGTGAGATCCGAACCGAACCGAGCGCCCTGTGCCTGCATTCCGCATCAGGACAGGGGCGCAGCGTATGACCGCCGGTTCTAAGAATACTCGACCGGGATCCGAACCGAAGGCGCGTACCGCGCTTCGGTATACCCAGTGGCCAGCGATCCGATCCGAAGATTCACCCGTCCCCGTAGATCCGAATATCCATCAGATCCGAAAAGTCGCTGCTGGAAGATCCGAATATTTCTCCGCGGCAGATCCGATCCCTGAATTCGGCCGGCCGCTCCGCAGACGTCCCCACACCCACCAGGTCAGTGAACCAGCTGCTCGAGACGCTGAGTACCGTGGTGCTCAGTGGTCGGGCTGGTTCGACACAGGGGTCCCCTCCACCGCCCGCATAACCCTTTCCCAGGGTCACTCCAGGCCGCATGAGACGCCGAGTGCGCGTCACTCGGTAGTCGGGCCAGCGGTAAGCGCCGGGGGCACGCAGATAGAGCACACCCGCAGGCGGACAACATCCCATTCCGTCATACTGGTGGCAGCGGTGGGATAAGCTCTCTGCAGACCCCTAGGAGACCCTCACTATGGCCGGGTACGGGGCCTACAAGCGGGACGTCCTGCGTGGGATGCTGGAGAATCGGGGGGCACCCCGGGCTCCAAGAGTCGGGAGGCCATGATGGAGGAGCTACGGAGGCTGGATCAAGAAGAGGCGGCGTCCGCAGCGTTACCCGCTGACATCGCGCCAGCACCCGTCCCCGCCGAGCCCGAAGAAAGCGATTTCCATCGGAAGGTGCGGGAGCGGGCCGTTATGTATGGAACGCCCCATCGGAGGCTGTCATGCAGAGCCTGATCCGGGAGGTCAGCCAAGAAGAGGAGCGGGAAAAGGAGCGGGCGCACGAGCTGCGGCTGGAGGAGGTGCGGGGCCGACGGAACAGCAGCCCTCACTCAGACCGTGCCGCGGGCGCAAAGTGCCTTTTCAGGCGTTCAAGGAATTCCGAGAAGCAGAAGAGGAGATAGAGAGCTATCTCCAGGACTTTGAGCGCCTGTGCCAAGTGCACGAAGTGCACCGTGCCGACTGGGTGAGGATTCTGGCATGTAAGCTGACCGGTCGGGCCGCCGAGGCCTACCGCACGGTGCCGGACGAGGAGGCCACCAGTTATAAGCACGTGAAGCAGGCGTTGCTGAGCAGGTTCGCTGTGACCCCGGAAGCCAGCCGGGTGAAGTTCAGGAACTCGCGCCGGCCCAATGGCGCTACCCACGTCGAGTGGGCCCATCGGTTGCAGAGGGACTTACGCACCTGGTTCTCGGGTAGCAGAGCGGAGACGGTAACTGAAATCATCCAAGCTACTGCTCGAGCAGTTCTTCGAGCACACCCCCTCCGCTATCCGGGAGTGGGTGCGTGATAAGAAGCCCCAAACAGTGCAGCAAGCGGCCATTTGGGCCGACGAGTATACTGACACTCGGAAGGTTTCCGGAGCGATCCCTGCCCTTCCGCCCAGCTCTACCAGCTCCACCGCCACCCCCAACACCGGTAGTTCGGACACCGGCAGCACGACCCCCAGTCGGCCCAACAACTTGGCCAATGTCCGATGTTATGGGTGTAACCAAGATGGGCACTACAAACAGTATTGCCCCAACCGTCCGGAGCTGACCCGACCGCCCGCCAGATCATCGTCGTCCGCCCATTGTTGCGACACCGAGACCCCGTGGCCAGAGGCCCCGGAGGAATGGGAGCGGCTACATGAGGCAGACCCCGTGCAAGCCGCCGCGGACGACAACCGTCATCACCACCGTCAGGCGGTGTGGATCAACGGGCGGGCCGCTGAGGGGCTGCGGGACTCCGGGGCTACCATTACCCTGGTACGGCCCCACTTGGTTCCGCCGAACGACCGTCTGCACAACACCATTGCAGTACGGGTGGCCGGAGGAAAGGTTCTCCGGCTTGAGACGGCCCGGGTACATCTGGACTGGGGGACTGGGGAGAAAGTGGTGAGGGTGGGGTTGCTGAAGCAACTGCCGGCCGAGGTGCTTCTTGGCAACGATCTGGGGAAGCTGGTCTCTTCTTACTCCACAGATGCGGCCACCCCAGTAACCACTAGGCAGCAGAGTCAACGCCACGACAGGGGCACTCCGATCGGGACCCAGGTGAGATCCCAACCACGACCTCCCCGACCTCCCCGACCTCCTCGACCCCCCATACCCCGACAAGTCCCGGCTCTTCCCGTCCCACCTGATCTCCCGTCCCCATGGAGCTCCCCGGAGACGCTTCGTCACCAGACCCAGACCGATCCCATGTTACAGTGCTACCGGGATCGGGCCGGACGAGGCCTCGACGATAAGAGAAATGACAGGATAGAGTGGAGGATGGGCTTCTCTATAGGTACACCGCGAGGGAGGGGTCCAAGAAGAAGCAGGTGCCCAGAAGCAGTTGGTAGTTCCCCAGGGCCCTAGACAGGAACTGTTGCGCTTGGCTCATGACATTCCCCTTGCAGGTCACCTAGGGCAGAAGAAAACCCGGCACAGGTTGGCGCGCGTGTTTTTCTGGCCCCGCCTCAGCGAAGATACCCGCGAGTATTGCCGCACCTGCCCAGTTTGCCAAAAAACTGGGAAGGCCGGGGATCACCCGAAAGCGCCCCTGCGCCCCATGCCCATCATTCAGGAGCCCTTTAGCCGGGTGGCGGTCGACATCATTGGGCCGTTGCCACGGCCCAGTGCCACCGGTAAGAGGTACATCCTTACCGTGGTGGATTATGCCACCCGGTACCCCGAGGCTGTGGCCTTGGCCAACATCCAGGCGGACACCGTAGCGGACGCGCTCCTACGGGTGTTCACGAGGGTGGGGTTTCCCCGGGAGATCCTATCCGATCAGGGTACCATGGCGTCTCTGTGGTGTTAGGGCGCTGCATAGCGCCCCGTATCACCCCAGACAAATGGGCTGTGCGAGCGGTTTAATGGGACCCTGAAGCAGCTCATCCGGGCCTTTGTGCACGAAAGCAAGGATTGGGAGAAGTATCTTCCCCACCTGTTGTTCGCCTACCGGGAGGTTCCTCAGGAATCCACCGGTTACTCCCCCTTCGAGCTGCTATATGGGCGCCAGGTGAGGGGCCTCTGGATTTGGTTAGGGCTCAGTGGGAGGGGGTACAGGAGGAGGATGGGGTTCCTGTGTTGGGTTATGTCTTGAAGCTCCGGGAGCGCTTGGCAGAACTCGCGGGGTTCGTACAGGAGAACATGGAGACGGCCCAGGCTCAGCAGAAGGCGTGGTACGACCGTGCTGCTTGCAGTCGCTCGTTCCTGGTGGGGCAGAAGGTTCTGGTGCTGAAGCCACAGCGGCAGAACAAGCTGCAGGCGGCCTGGCAAGGCCCCTACAAGGTGGTAACCCAGCTGGGGGATACCACCTATGTGGTTGTTAGCTGCGCAGACACCAGAATCCAGCGGACGTTCCACGTCAATATGCTGAAGGCCTACCATGAGCGGCCAGAGACGGTGGACGCCATATGCGCGCCGGCTGCCGAAGAGACGGAACTATTCCCGTTGGTGGAACTTCCGGGGGTAGCCAAGCAGCCTTCCGGGGTGGATCAGGTGCAGCTGGGGGAGGAGTTAGGGGCCGAGAAGCAGGCGCAGGCGCGGCAGCTGCTTCACGATTACCCGGGGGTTTTCTCGGCTCTTCCGGGATACACTGACCGGGCCATCCATCAAGTGGACACGCCGGTCAGAGACCCCTTCGGCAACCGGCATACCGGCTCCCGGAAGCGGTCCGCGAGTCCATGCGGGCCGAGATCCGGGAGATGTTGGAGCTGGGGGTCATCGAAACGTCGGCCAGCCCCTGGGCGTCGCCCGTGGTCCTGGTGCCCAAGAAGGACGGTACCACCAGGTTCTGCGTCGACTATCGGCGGATAAACGACTGTACCATTACAGACGCTTATCCCATGCCCCGAGTCGACGAGTTGCTAGACCAGATCTCCCGGGGTCATTTTCTGACCACGGTCGATCTGTGCAAGGGGTATTGGCAGATTCCCCTTGCCGAGGAGGCGACCCCGAAGTCGGCCTTCATCACCCCATTCGGCTTGTACCAGTTTCGAGTCATGCCGTTCGGGATGAAGAACGCCCCTGCTACCTTCCAGCGGTTAATCGATCGCCTCCTCGATGGCCTCCAGGGGTTCGCGTGCGCATACCTGGATGACATAGCCATCTATAGCCAGACCTGGGAGGAACACCTGGACCATGTAGGGACAGTCCTGGGCCGGATTAGAGACGCCAACCTGACCCTGAAGCCGGAGAAGTGTAAAGTAGGGATGGCCGAAGTACAGTACTTAGGCCACTGGGTGGGGTGCGGGATACAACGGCCAGAGCCCGCCAAGATAGAAGCCATCCTAGACTGGCCCACCCCTGTGACCAAGACCCAGGTCCTCGCCTTTCTGGGCACCGCGGGGTACTACAGGAAATTCGTACCCCATTACAGTGACCTGGCCAAACCCCTGACTGACTTGACGAAGAAATCCCTACCTCGCCAAGTCCTGTGGTCCCCGGAGTGCGAACAGGCCTTCCGGCAACTGAAGGCCGCCCTGACCCAAGCCCCCCTGCTAGCAGCTCCCAACTATAACAAACGTTTTGTTGTCCATACAGACGCGTCCATGTTCGGACTGGGAGCTGTCCTAAAGTCAAGTGGGGACGACGGGGGGATCACCCAGTGGCGTACATCAGTCGGAAGCTGTTGCCACGGGAGGTGGGGTATGCTGCCGTGGAGAAGGAGTGCCTGGCCTTGGTCTGGGCCCTACGGAAGCTCCAACCTTATGTCTACGGTCGGTCCTTCACCGTGATGACCGACCATAACCCCCTGGTGTGGCTCAACCGCGTGGCGGGGGAGAATGGCCGCCTGTTGCGGTGGAGCCTGGCTCTCCAACCCTTCAACTTTACCATTCAGTACCGGCCCGGGTCGCAAAACGGTAACGCAGATGGGTTATCGCGGCAGTCGGTCCGGGAACCAGGGGATTGGGGAGCCCCGACTACCCCGGTACGACCCGTTGGGGTCCAACCGGGTGCGTCGGACCTTGGGGAGGGGGAGGAGTGTCACGGAAAGGCCCAACAACCCCAGCCAGGGGCAGTTCACCGTGACAGTTATGGCCATGGACACTTAGGTGCTGTGGCACCCGCAGAGTTTTGAGTTCTTTTATTAGATGTGAATTTGTGTGTGGCGTAATAAAAATGTCCCCGTGTGTTGTGCAATGTAATTCCCTTTGTCTGCCTTGCCCGTCGCCATTTTCCCAGGGCCTCGTGGATCCGGTCAGAATGATCGGATCGGGAAATGGCCGATTCGGACCATCCGGTCGAATCGCAAAATGGTCGATTCGGACCATCCGGTCCGAATCGGCAACTCCCCGATTTGTAACCACCAATGCGGATCGGGGCCCGGGTGCCTCCTGCCAGCGAGGGCCAATGGGTCATGTGTGGGCGGGCAGGGATCCCCATTGTATTCATAAGTGTGTAAAGTTGATAAATGTCTTGGATGTGAATAATAAACTCAGATTTACCAGTGCATTCAGCCTCGCCTGATGACTTTTATTCTCCGCCGCATTATACTGTCTGAGCACTCCACGAGGTCTCAGGGCGCGGTGTCTAGCTTACGTTCCGAGCAGATCGAGGTGAGATCCGAACCGAACTGAGCGCCCTGTGCCTGCATTCCGCATCAGGACAGGGGCGCAGCGTATGACCGCCGGTTCTAAGAATACTCGACCGGGATCCGAACCGAAGGCGCGTACCGCGCTTCGGTATACCCAGTGGCCAGCGATCCGATCCGAAGATTCACCCGTCCCCGTAGATCCGAATATCCATCAGATCCGAAAAGTCCGCTGCTGGAAGATCCGAATATTTCTCCGCAGCAGATCCGATCCCTGAATTCGGCCGGCCGCTCCGCAGACGTCCCCACACCCACCAGGTCAGTGAACCAGCTGCTCGAGACGCTGAGTACCGTGGTGCTCAGTGGTCGGGCTGGTTCGACACAGGGGTCCCCTCCACCGCCCGCATAACCCTTTCCCAGGGTCACTCCAGGCCGCATGAGACGCCGAGTGCGCGTCACTCGGTAGTCGGGCCAGCGGTAAGCGCCGGGGGCACGCAGATAGAGCACACCCGCAGGCGGACAACATCCCATTCCGTCATACACGTCGGCTACATATCACCACCACCCAGGAACGGGTCACTCTAACTCCGTAGCAGAACATCGATTCGCCGCGCCGTTGCTTGCGCCACCTTGAATCGGTATCTTGGGATACCGCAACCACCCCGAATCGGGACCTCGGCTGAGCGCCGTGCCTGCATCTGCAAGGAGACTCTACCGAACCGCGGTTCGCCACGCAGACCGTCTCCAGCCCTTCAATGGTCAGTAGATCCGCTGCTCGAGATGCCGAGTGCCGTGCCACTCGGTAGTCGGGCGGATTTCCGCCGTGGGTGCCCCATCTACTCTCCAGATCTCCACCGCCACGTAGTCTTCTACCCAAGCCGCTCGAGACGCCGGGTGCCGTGCCACTCGGTAGTCGGGCTTGGCAACACCAAAGAAGGGGGTCAGATAGAGCAGGACCGCAGGCGGATACTCCATTCCGCCACACAAAGGTTCACATACTTTTTCCACCCTGCACTGTGAATGTTTACATGTTCTGTTCAATAAAAACATGAAAACATGTAATGTTTTTGTTGTATTATTTTAAGCAGACTGTGTTTTTCAAATTGTTGTGACTTAGATGAAGATCAGAGCACATTTTATGACCAATTCATGCAAAACTCCACATAATCCCAAAGGGTTCACATACTTTTTCTTGCCACTGTATGTTTGTGAGCTGGGGGCAAATATACCCATGTGTGAGCTGGGGGCAGATATACCTATGTGTGTGAGCTGAGGACAGATATACCCATGTGTGAGCTGGGGGCAAATATAACCATGTGTGAGCTGGGGGCAAATATACCCATGTGCGAGCTGGGGGCAAATATTCCCATGTGTGAGCTGGGGCAAATATACCTATGTGTGTGAGCTGGGGGCAGATATACCTATGGGTGTGAGCTGAGGGCAGATATACCCATGTGTGAGCTGGGGGCGGCTATACCCATGTGTGAGCTGGGGGCAGATATATCCATGTGTGAGCTGGGGAAGATATACCCATGTGTGAGCTGGGGAAGATATAGCCATCTAAAATCTGGGGGCAAATATACCCATGTGTGAGCTGGGGGCAGATACACCCATGTTTGAGCTGGGGGCAGATATACCCATGTGTGAGCTGGGGGCAGATATATCCATTAGACATGTGCACAGCACAAAATTTCGTTTTGAACTAATGGATTAGTCCTAAAATGCAATTTATTTAGTTGCTAAAGAAATTCGTTTTCAGTTCTTTAGTATGAAAACTAATTTCATTCATCCGAAAACCGGTGGATACAATAACTATTGGAGCGGCTCCTCAGAGGGCTGAGATCGCTGCTTGTTACAGTATCTCTCACTCTCAGCACAATGTGGGCCATATTACTTAGTTGGTGCTAACTTAACCAGAGCTGTTGTAAACTTCTCAGAGCCATTATAGCCTATGGAGGTTTTCAGTTTACAACAGCTCTGGTTAAGTTAGCACCAACATTGTAATACTGCCCCGTGTCAGGCAAAGCTGTTACAGTAACTGACTGCTGCTCATCACAGCGCTCAGAGTTTCAGTAAAACTAGTAAATAATATTTTTATATATAAGAGGTTATAACAATATTATTTCCTTGTTTAACTGAAACTCTGAGCGCTGTTACAGTCAGTTACTGTAACAGCTTAGCCTGATACATTGTACTGAGAGATAATGTAACAAGCAGCCAATCTCATCGCTCACAGCCACTGGATTTAAAGGGCTTAAAAAAAAGGCTCCTTTCTGTATAATGTTTAGAACATCTTCCTGCATTAATTAATACCCCTCTCTGTATAATGTATACAACATCCACCTGCATTAATTAATACCTCTCTGTATAATATATAGAACATCTTCCTTAATTAATTAATGTCCCTCTCTGTATAGAACATCCTCCTCAATTTATACCTTTCTCTGTATAATGTATATAACATCCTCCTGCATTAATACCCCTCTCTGTATAATGTATAGACCATCCTCCTGCATTAATTAATGCCCCTCTCTGTATAGAACATCCTACTGCATTGGCATGTGAAGGGTGCAGAACTTCAGATGTTGCAATGTTGCGCTCTTCATTGCTGGTCTCCTTCACTCATCAATGTAATATCACAAAAAGGACTGCAACTAAAATGTAGTGCATTTTATTTTAGTTTCTTTCGTTTTTGGTACTGAGCAGTTTCGTTTCTCTTGAGTCATACTACAACTAAATTATCCCAAAATTCGGACTAAATCGTTTTAGTACTAAAACGAATGCACATGTCTAATATCCATGTGTGAGCTTGGGGGAAAATATACCCATGTGTGAGCTGGGGGCAAATATTCCCATGTGCGAGCTGGGGGCAAATATTCCCATGTGTGAGCAGGGGCAACTATACCTATGTGTGTGAGCTGGGGGCAGATATACCTATGAGTGTGAGCTGACTGAGGGCAGATATACCCATGTGTGAGCTGGGGGCGGCTATACCCATGTGTGAGCTGGGGCAGATATACCCTTTGTGTGAGCTGGGGAAGATATACCCATGTGTGAGCTGGGGCAGATATAGCCATCTAAAATCTGGGGGCAAATATACCCATGTGTGAGCTGGGGCAGGTATACCCATGTGTGAGCTGGGGCAGATAAACCCATGTGTGAGCTGGGGCAGATATACCCATGTATTTTTTAGGGGGGTGCAAGTAGCTCATGGATATATTGCCCCAGGCTCACTCGTGGATATATTTGCCCCAGGCTCACTCATGGATATATTTGCCCCCAGGCTCACTCATGGATATATTTGCCCCCAGGCTCACTCACGGATATATTTGCCCCCAGACTCACTCATGGATATATTGCCCCAGGCTCTCTCATGGATATATTTGCCCCCAGGCTCACTCATGGATATATTTGTCCCAGGCTCACTCATGGATATATTTGCCCCCAGGCTCACTCATGGATATATTGTCCCAGGCTCACTCATGGATATATTTTCCCCCAGGCTCACTCATGGATTTATTTGACCCCAGGCTCACTCATGGACTTATTTGACCCCAGGCTCACTCATGGATTTATTTGCCCCAGACTCACTCACGGATATATTTGCCCCCAGACTCACTCACGGATATATTTGCCCCCAGGCTCACTCATGGATATAATTGTCCCAGGCTCACTCATAGTTACATAGTTACATAGTAGTTACATAGTTATATAGGCTGAAAAAAGACATGCGTCCATCGGGTTCAGCCTCTCCCACATAACCTACTGCTGTTGATCCAAAAGAAGGCAAAAAACCCAGTCTGAATGCTTGCCAATATGCAACATACTGGGAAAAATTCCTTCTTGACCCCAGAATGGCAGTCAGATTTCTCCTTGGATCAAGAAGCTTTTACCCACATATTAAATATTATAACCCTTAATATTCTGTGTCTGCAGGAAGTCATCCAGTCGTTTTTTAAAAGTCTGTACAGACTCTGACCCAACCACCTCAACAGGCAGAGAATTCCACAGTTTTATTGTTCTCACCGTAAAATAACCCTTCCTATGCTTTAACCTAAATTTTCTTTCTTCCAGTCTAAATGGATGACCCCTTGTCCTATGTATAGTCCTGTTAATGAATAGGTTATCAGACAATGGTTGATAATGGCCCCGTATATATTTATATAAGGTTATCAGATCCCCTCTAAGGCGCCTTTTCTCTAAACTAAACAGGTTTAAGCTTGTTAGTCTTTCCTCATAACTTAACCCTTCCATCCCCCTTATTAATTTAGTTGCCCGTCTCTGCACTTTTTCTAACGATTTAATATCTTTTTTTAAGACAGGTGCCCAAAATTGCACGGCATATTCAAGGTGCGGCCTGACCATTGATTTATACAGAGGCAAAATTATGTTTTCATCCCGTGAGTGAACTCCCCTTTTAATGCATGCCAGTACTTTGCTGGCCTTGGCGGCTGCTGTTTGACATTGCACATTGTTACTTAGTTTGAAGTCTATGATTATTCCCAAATCCTTCTCCTGCTTGGATTTCCCTAACTCCGTACCATTTAGGGTATAAATTGCTTGTGTGTTCTTCACTCCAAAGTGCATAACTTTACATTTATCTAGATTAAATCTCATCTGCCATTTAAGTGCCCAGTCCCCCAATCTATCTAAATCCCTCTGCAGCGAAGTAACATCCTGCTCACATTGTATTACTTTTCCTAGCTTTGTGTCATCTGCAAACACTGATACATGACTTTCAATGCCTATCTCAAGGTCATTTATAAATAAATTGAATAGTATTGGTCCTATAACAGACCCCTGAGGGACACCACTTACCACTGGTGTCCATCTTGAAAATGTACCATTTATGACCACTCTCTGTACCCTATCTTTTAGCCAGTTTTCTATCCAAGAACAAGTATTTTCATCTAGACCATTTTTTCTTAATTTAAGTAGTAACCTTTTGTGTGGAACTGTGTCGAAAGCTTTGGCAAAATCTAAGTAAATCACATCCACTGCGACCCCCTGATCTATACTTCTACTTACTTCCTCATAGAACGTAATTAGGTTAGTCTGACATGATCTGTGTTTCATGAAACCATGCTGATTTTTGCCAATTACATTATACCTCCCAATAAATTCCTGAATACTATCCCTTAGTAACCCCTCAAATACTTTCCCAGCCACAGATGTTAAGCTCACAGGTCTATAATTCCCAGGCACAAATTTTAAACCTTTCTTAAATATAGGGACCACGTCAGCTTTTCTCCAATCCTCTGGTACTATTCCTGAAAGAAAAGAATCTTGAAAGATTAAGAACAGAGGTTTACATATTTCAACACATAGCTCTCTTAGTACTCGCGGGTGAATTCCATCTGGCCCTGGGGATTTATTAACATTCACATTGTTTAATTTGTGTAAAACCTTGTCCTGAGTCAACCAGTCACTTTGTATTAGTAAGTTTTTATTAATGAATTTCATGTCACCTGTTATAGGTTTCTCTTGATAAATACTGAAGAAAAATAATCATTTAAAATTTCTGCTTTATCCTGATCTTCAGTTAACAATAACCCTGACTCAGATTTTAGTGAACCTACATTTTCACTCTTGGGTTTTTTAGAATTTATGTACCTAAAGAATCTTTTAGGGTTGGTCTTGCTCTCTTTGGCTATTTCTTTTTCATTTTCTAGTTTAGCCCATCTAATCGCATTTTTACATGCTTTATTGGCTGCCCTATATGCTTTATAGGATGCCTCAGATTTATCAAATTTAAAAGCTTTAAATGCCTTCTTTTTATTTTTCATTTCCTTAGTTACCTTCCTACTAAGCCACATTGGTTTCAGTCTGTTTCTTTTATATTTATTAACCAGTGGAATATATTGTGACGTGTACTTTTCTAGTGTTAGTTTAAAGATATTCCACTTATCCTCAGTGTTTTTCCCGTGCAAGAGTTTCTGCCAGTCAATGACATTGAGAGCTTCCTTTATTTTAATAAAGTTGGCCTTTTTAAAATGATATATTTTAGCATGCCCCTTATGAATGTGTTTTTTTGAGTTTATTTCAAAAGTCACCATGTTATGGTCGCTATTTCCCAACTGTTCTTTTACATTAATATTTGAGAAAAGATCCACATTATTTGTTATAACCAGATCCAGACAGTTATCCTCTCTAGTTGGTGTTTCTACCAGTTGTGACAACTGTGAGTTGTGACTCATGGATATATTTGCCCCCAGGCTCACTCATGGATATATTTGCCCCCAGGCTCACTCATGGATATATTGTAACAGGCTCACTCATGGATATATTTGCCCCAGGCTCACTAATGGATATATTTGCCCCCAGACTCACTCATGGATATATTTTCCCCCAGGCTCACTCATGGATATATTTGCCCCCAGGCTCACTCATGGATATATCCATGAGTGAGCCTGGGGTCAAATATATCCATGAGTGAGCCTGGGGTCAAATATATCCATGAGTGAGCCTGGGGGCAAATATATCCATGAGTGAGCCTGGGACAATATATCCATGAGTGAGCCTGGGGGCAAATATATCCATGAGTGAGCCTGGAGTCAAATATTTTCCTGAGTGAGCCTTGGGCAAATATATCCATGAGTGACCCTGGGGGCAAATATATCCATGAGTGAGCCTGGGGGCAAATATATCCATGAGTGAGCCTGGAGGCAAATATATCCATGAGTGACCCTGGGGCAAATGTATGGATACATTTGACACCAGGCTCACTCATGGATATATTTGCCCCAGGCTCACTCATGGATATATTTGACCCCAGGCTCACTCATGGATATATTTGACCCCAGGCTCACTCATGGATATATTTGACCCCAGGCTCACTCATGGATATATTTGACCCCAGGCTCACTCATGGATATATTTGACTCCAGGCTCACTCATGGATATATTGTCCCCAGGCTCAGTCATGGATATATTTGCCCCAGGCTCACTACTGCCAGGCACAGGCTCCGAGGGGCGGACCATTCGGCTGCCACATTCCTTCCTTCAACGAGCGGCAGCCTGCATGAGTATCTGCCGCTCGCCTGGGATCCACCCTCCAGCCTACCGCGATCTCGCAAGATGATGTGATCTCGATCGCAGCAGGCTGGAAGATGGATCTCAGGCGAGCAGCAGATACTCATGCAGGCTGCCGTTCGTAGAAGGAATGAACGCGGCGGCCGCACGATCTGCCGTCGGCGCCGATAAAAAAATAGTGCAGAGCGCAGCAGCGGCGCCGGTGGCTGAAATTTGCCGCCCCCAAATTTCTGCCGCCTGGCGCCGCTGCTCTGCTCTGCACCATTGTCGGGCCGGCCCTGTGTCTACCTGATCATGATCATTGATCTTCTACACTTGAGAGGCCACATAATGGAAGCTGTGGCTACAGTTAAACAGAATAAGCTTCAAGCAGCTTGAAACAAGGTTTCAGAGTTTCAGAGTTCATCTGTATCTTTAATCTGTATCTTTATCTATTCAGAGTTGAATCTGTGTCTTGCCAGCTATCAGGGTGTATCACTGAGTTACAGTTGTGTTCAAAATTATTCAACCCCCAATGCTGTAAAGGGTTTTAGGGAATTTAGTGTACATTTGTAATTGTATTCAGAATGAAATCCTACAAGGACTTTTTAAAGAACCATATGCAACTAAAATGACATCAATTGGTTTTGTAATACAGTAGTAAATGTTTCTTTTGTGAATTCTTCATTGACACAATTATTCAACCCCTTAAAGACTACCACTCTGAAGAACAGAGGTTCATTCAAATGTTTTCAATCAGCTATTGAAAACACCTGCGGATGTCACGGAGCAGCAATAAAGCATAATAAGCACCAATTAGGCAGCTTTAAAATGACTGTGATACTCAGCTCCTTCTAGACATTTACTGGTGTGGTTACAAACATGGTGAAGTCAAGAGAATGGTCCAGGAAGACAAGAGAAGAGGTGATTACTCTTCACAGGAAAGGCAATGGCTATAAGAAGATTGCAAAGATGTTAAACATACCAAGAGAGACCATAGGAAGCATCATTCGCAAATTCAAGGCAAAGGGCACTGTTGAAACGCTACCTGGTCGTGGCAGAAAGAAGATGCTGACTTCGACTGCTGTACGCTACCTGAAGCGTAGAGTGGAGAAAAGTCCCCTGTGACTGCTGAGGAACTGAGAAAAGATTTGTCAGATGTGGGTACTGAAGTTTCAGCTCAGACAATACGGCGCACACTGCGTAATGAAGGCCTCCATGCCAGAACTCCCAGGCGCAACCCCCTTGCTGTCTCCAAAGAATAAGAAGAGTCGACTGCAGTATGCCAAAAGTCATGTGGACAAACCACAGAAGTTTTGGGATAGTGTTCTGTGGACTGATGAAACAAAATTAGAACTGTTTGGGCCCATGGATCAACGGTATGTTTGGAGGAGGAAGAACAAGGCCTATGAAGAAAAGAACACCTTGCCTACTGTGAAGCATGGCGGGGGGTCAATCATGCTTTGGGGCTGTTTTGCTAATGCAGGTACAGGGAAGCTTCAGCGTGTGCAAGGTACCATGAATTCTCTTCAGTACCAGGAGATATTGGATGACAATGTGATGCAGTCCGTCACAAACCTGAGGCTTGGGAGACGTTGGACCTTTCAACAGGACAATGATCCCAAGCATACCTCCAAGTCCACTAGAGCATGGTTGCAGATTAAAGGCTGGAACATTTTGGAGTGGCCATCGCAGTCACCTGACTTAAATCTGATTGAGAACCTCTGGTGGGACTTAAAGAAAGCAGTTGCAGTGCGCAAGCCTAAGAATGTGACTGAACTGGAGGCTTTTGCCCATGACGAATGGGCGAAGATACCCGTAGATCGCTGCAAGACACTTGTGTCAAGCTATGCTTCACGTTTAAAGCTGTTATAACTGTAAAAGGATGTTGTACTAAGTACTAAGATTGAATGTCACTTGGGGTTGAATAAAACTGATAATGATGTGAGCACAGAAAAGACATTTGTGGTTATTTCATTATAAATGTTATGTTATATTTGTCTGACCTACACGTGCCTCTTTGATTTAATTGTAAGCAAGATGACTGAATGATCAAAATCAATGTCAAACTGGCCAAAACACTCAATTTCAGTGGGGGTTGAATAATTTTGAACACAACTGTATATCAGAGTTCTGGAAATTTGAATCTGTCTTGCCAGCTATCAGGGTGTATCACTGAGTTATATCAGAGTTCTGGAAATTTGAATCTGTGTCTTGCCAGCTGACTTATAGCAGAGTTCTGGAAATTTGAGTCTGTGTCTTGCCAGCTATCAGGGTGTATCACTGACTTATAGCAGAGTTCTGGAAAATCTGTATATCTTTAATTCTAGATACCATAGAATACCACAGTTGAATCAGAGTTCATCTGTATCTTTAATCTGTATCTTTATCTATTCAGCGTTGAATCTGGGTCTTGCCAGCTATCAGGGTGTTGCAGCCTGCAGGAGAGGAAGTGAATCAGAGAGAGAGAGTAGAAGACATTGGCAGCCTTGCAGGGAAAATATCAGTGAAATCGCTGATTTATAGCAGAGTTCTGAATATCTTTAATCTAGATAACACAGTTGAATCAGAGTTCTGCATATCTCCAATCTTTATACCAGAGTTGAATCAGAGTTCTGCATATCTCCAATCTTTATACTAGAGTTGAATCAGAGTGCTGCATATCTCCAATCTATATACCAGAGTTGAATCAGAGTTCTGCATATCTTTAATCTATATATCACTCACCATGTCAGAAAGACCAAAAAGGACAGGCAGACGCAGTGGTGTAGCGTAGGTTGTCAGCGCCCGGGCCCAGCCAAGAATTGTGTGCCCCCCACCCCAACCTGTGGACACGTTATCATGCCCTGATTCCCTTCCACCATTAGGGCATTGAACCCCTTAACTGTGATGCAACAACCACTCGGGATACTTGGTTCCAGCCAAACAACACGGCATTCTAGGGTTTAAACAGCAGCAGACTTGAAGTTGTGAAAATGAAAGGTCTTTTTATTCCAGCATAACTCTCACATGGATATTGCCTCAGCCAGCTCTCACATGGATATTGCCCCAGCTCTCACCTGGATATTGCCCCAGCCAGCTCTCACATGGATATTGCCCCAGCTCTCACCTGGATATATTGCCCCAGCCAGCTCACACATGGATATTGCCCCAGCCAGCTCTCACATGGATATTGCCCCAGCTCTCACATGGATATTGCCCCAGCTCTCACATGGATATTGCCCCAACTCTCACTTGGATATTGCTCCAAGCCTCACACATGGATATTGCCCCAGACAGCTCTCACTTGGATAGTGCCCCAGCTCCGGATGCCAGGTACATAGACTCAGTACCACCTGACTAGCCGGACCGCGTGACCTGCGCCTGCATGGAGCCGCCTTCCCTTCAACACTCCCCTTCACGCTGTTCAGGACCTCCGACCGGGCACTCCCGCTGCACGGCATCTGGGTCCCCTCAACCCGCGGGCCCTTGGGCGGCGCCGGAGGGCCCAGCGGGTCAGTCCGGGCCTGAACTTTTAGGGGCACAAATTTCTTTTGAAATTATGCGCCCCTAAGAAAACTGCGCCCGGGCCGCGGCCCCCCCAGCCCCCCACACTACGCTACTGGGCAGATACTCCCAGACACAGATAAGAGGGCAAGCAGCCTCTGTGTCGGAAAGCTGTGCCCCTGGTCATCGTGGACGTGGTGCATCCTCTGCAGGGGCACACTTATGCGGCAGCAACATACAGAGGATTTGGTGGATTGGCTAACCAGGCCATCCTCATCCTCCGAGTCCTCTGCCAGCCAGGCTTGTATTGGTTTATAGTCCACCTCAGCTGCCAAAACATCTAATTCAGCCTCCATGTCCACAGCTACTCCTGCCGTAGCCTCACCATCATACACTGAGGAGTCAGCTGAATTGTTTGACTACAATGACAGTGACATGCTGCTTGAGGATGCGCAGCAACTCCAGTGCTCTGATTCAAACTCTGAGGTTGAGGAAGGGAGTAAAATCAGCCTAGAGGGAGGGGGTGCCAGTGACACACAAAGAACTGGCACTCATGTTCCCCCAGCAGCTGCAGCATACTGCCAGGTTGGCTCCAGTGACGAGGACAGAGATAGGGGGTGATGATGATGATGAGGTCACTGACTCCACCTGGGTGCCTGATCGAACAGAGGAGTCAAGTGAGGAGGAGGCACAACAGAAACGAGGCACAACGTCCTCTATGAGCAACCGTAGACAGTCCAAGGCATCAGATGTCAGAGCTGCTCAGGTGCAGAGTGCTGTTGTCTCGCAGCACACATCCAGGAACTCTGCTGTCTGGGAGTTCTTCACGACATGTGCAGCAGACTGCAGCATTGCTATTTGTAAGCTATGTCTGAAGAGGATCAAGCGTGGGAAAAACATCAGACGCTTGGGTAACACGTGCTTGATGTGATATATGACCACCTGCCACGCATCCCGTTGGCACAACACTTTGCATAGGTCCTCCTCCTCATCTGTCTCTACCCCCACTATATGTCCTGCCATGTCATTGCCTACAACCTCCACTGACAGGGATGATGCTACAGTAAATGTTGTACCAGGTCCTTCCTCAGAATGTGACAGCATCCCATCAGCTGCAGATTTACGCAGTCAGATTTCGTTGCCCCAGCTTCTGCAGCGTAAGAAAAAATATAGTCCCAACCATCCCCTTGCACAGCGTCTAAATGCCAGCTTGGCAAAATTACTCGCATTACAGCTGCTGCCTTTCCAGCTGGTGGACTCTGCTCCCTTCCGTGAATTTGCCGAATGTGCTGTACCACAGAGGCAGGTTTCAAAACGTCAGTTCTTTTCACGGTAGGCCGTTCCACGACTTTACCAGCACGTGGAAGACAATGTTATGGAGCCATTGGGAAAGGCTGTCAGCAGCAAGGTGCACATTACTTTAAACACGTGGTCCAGCAAGCATGGACAGGGCCGTTACATTTCCTTCACGGCACACTGGGTAACTCTGCTTGCAGTTGGGAGGGATCCAGAACGGGGCTCTGTGCTGGAGCTTGCTCATCCACCACGCCTCCAGAAAGCTGCTTATATGAGGTCTGTCTGCTCCACCACCTCTTCCTCCTCCTTCTACAGTTGTGTTCAAAATTATTCAACCCCCACTGAAATTGAGTGTTTTGGCCAGTTTGACATTGATTTTGATCATTCAGTCATCTTGCTTACAATTTAATCAAAGAGGCACGTGTAGGTCAGACAAATATAACATAACATTTATAATGAAATAACCACAAATGTCTTTTCTGTGCTCACATCATTATCAGTTTTATTCAACCCCCAAGTGACATTCAATCTTAGTACTTAGTACAACATCCTTTTACAGTTATAACAGCTTTTAAACGTGAAGCATAGCTTGACACAAGTGTCTTGCAGCGATCTACGGGTATCTTCGCCCATTCGTCATGGGCAAAAGCCTCCAGTTCAGTCACATTCTTAGGCTTGCGCACTGCAACTGCTTTCTTTAAGTCCCACCAGAGGTTCTCAATCGGATTTAAGTCTGGTGACTGCGATGGCCACTCCAAAATGTTCCAGCCTTTAATCTGCAACCATGCTCTAGTGGACTTGGAGGTATGCTTGGGATCATTGTCCTGTTGAAAGGTCCAACATCTCCCAAGCCTCAGGTTTGTGACGGACTGCATCACATTGTCATCCAATATCTCCTGGTACTGAAGAGAATTCATGGTACCTTGCACACGCTGAAGCTTCCCTGTACCTGCAGAAGCAAAACAGCCCCAAAGCATGATTGACCCCCCGCCATACTTCACAATAGGCAAGGTGTTCTTTTCTTCATAGGCCTCCTCCAAACATAGCGTTAATCCATGGGCCCAAACAGTTCTAATTTTGTTTAATCAGTCCACAGAACAGTATCCAAAACTTCTGTGGTTTGTCCACATGACTTTTGGCATACTGCAGTCGACTCTTCTTATTCTTTGGAGACAGCAAGGGGGTGCGCCTGGGAGTTCTGGCATGGAGGCCTTCATTACGCAGTGTGCGCCGTATTGTCTGAGCTGAAACTTCAGTACCCACATCTGACAAATCTTTTCTCAGTTCCTCAGCAGTCACACGGGGACTTTTCTCCACTCTACGCTTCAGGTAGCGCACAGCAGTCGAAGTCAGCATCTTCTTTCTGCCACGACCAGGTAGCGTTTCAACAGTGCCCTTTGCCTTGAATTTGCGAATGATGCTTCCTATGGTCTCTCTTGGTATGTTTAACATCTTTGCAATCTTCTTATAGCCATTGCCCTTCCTGTGAAAAGTAATCACCTCTTCTCGTGTCTTCCTGGACCATTCTCTTGACTTCACCATGTTTGTAACCACACCAGTAAATGTCTAGAAGGAGCTGAGTATCACAGTCATTTTAAAGCTGCCTAATTGGTGCTTATTATGCTTTATTGCTGCTCCGTGACATCCACAGGTGTTTTCAATACCTGATTGAAAACACTTGAATGAACCTCTGTTCTTCAGAGTGGTAGTCTTTAAGGGGTTGAATAATTGTGTCAATGAAGAATTCACAAAAGAAACATTTACTACTGTATTACAAAACCAATTGATTTCATTCTGAATACAATTACAAATGTACACTAAATTCCCTAAAACCCTTTACAGCATTGGGGGTTGAAGAATTTTGAACACAACTGTATGTCTCTGGTGAAGTGGCAGTTAAACCGACGCATGGCAGGGACTACGCAATGGCTCAAGCAAAAAGATGCCATACTGTACTTGAGCTGGTTTGTTTAGGGGACAGGAGCCACACCGGGCCAGAAATTCTGTCAGCTCTGCAGGGGCAGGCGCAGAGATGGTTAACACCACGCCAGCTTGAGCTGGGAATGGTCGTCTGTGATAATGGCAGCAACCTTCTCTCCGCCCTACGCCTGGGTAAATTGACGCATGTACCATGCCTAGCACACGTCCTAAATCTGGTGGTACAGTGTTTCCTAACCAGGTACACAGGGCTGGCAGAGCTTCTCTGCCAGACCAGAAAAGTCTGCAGCCACATCAGACGGTCATTCCCAGCAAGTGTTCACCTGGCAGAATTTCAAAGAGAATTCCACCTTCCCACAAACAGTCTAATCTGTGACATGCCCACCAGGTGGAACTCGACATTGGCAATGCTGCAGGGTCTGCACAAGCAGCAGAGGGCCATCAATGAGTACCTATGTGAGTATGGCACAAGGACAGATTCAGGTCAACTTGGTACCACCCCCCCCCCGCAGTGGCTGATGATCAAGGATGCATGCACTGTACTGTCACCATTTGAGAAGGCAACGAGGATGGTGAGCAGGGACAGTGCATGCATCAGTGGCACAATTCCTTTAGTGTTCCTGCTGGAGCGCACTCTGCGGGGAATTATAGATGTGGCACTAGAGGCAGAGCAGCGAGAGGAAGAGGAGGACTTCGCTAGCTCTCAAGGCCCCAGTCTTTACGCAGACAGCATTCCTGCGGGTCCTCAGCTCAGACAGGAGGAGGATAAGGAGGAGGAGGAATAGTTAAGTTGTGGGGGCATTGAAGGTGGGGATTCCTCAAGGGAGGGCTTTGTGTCCCCAGAAACCCAAGGACTAGTACGTGGCTGGGAGGAGGTAGTTCACGATACGGTCATCCTCATTGACCAGGAACACTCGGAAGCTAATGCCACCTCCAACCTATGCTGCATGTGCTCCCTTATCCTGCAAAGCCTGCTAAAGGACCCCAGGATTCGTGATCCCCAAGGAGAGGGATCATCACTGGTTGGCAACCCTTCTTGATCCTCAATACAAGAGTAAGGTTGCAGAGCTCATCCTGCCCTCACAGAGGGAGGACAGGATGAAACAACTTGAGGACGCTCTAAAGTGACACTTGTGTAACACCTTTACAGGCACTGGTAGGTTACCAAGTGCTGACACAGGTGCTTCTGAGGCTGCGGTTTATCAGAGGAAGAGCGGTGAAGGGGGCCACTTGACTGATGCCTTTTGCAATATTTTTAGTCCACGACACCCAGGGACGTCAAATGTAGGCACTCATTGCCAGCGTCTTCACCGTATGGTGCAAGACTACCTAGGGGCAAGGGCAGACATGGATACCTTTACAGCAGATGAGAATGGATCACTGGCCAGAACTTAGCCAATATGCTATACAGCTACTAGGTTGCCCTTCATCCAGCGTGCTTTCTGAAAGGACGTTCAGTGCCGTTGGAGGTTTTGTCACAGACAAAAGAGTGCGTCTGTCCACTGACTCTGTAGACTGGCTGACATTTATAAAAATGAATCAGTCCTGGATCAGCAGCTATCACTCCCCTGATGCTGACGTAACTGTATAGACGGGGATCTCTTCTGCATTCCCAAAACCTCCACCACTTCACTCTTCCACAATACCTCAGAGGGGTTACGTTATGAAGGCACTAGCTGGCACCAAAGGCCCAATATTTGGGTGCACTGCCACTGACAAGTGTACCAGATTCATATCATTTTAATATTTGACCGCAGGGTCCACCCCTGCACTCTTCCACAATACCTCAGAGGGGTTACGGTGTGAAAGCACTAGCTGGCACCAAAGGCCCAATATTTGGGTGCACTGACGCGTGTTCCAGATTCATATTATTTTAATATTTGACCACAGGGTCCACCCCTGCACTCTTCCACAATACCTCAGAGGGGTTATGGTGTGAAGGCACTAGCTGGCACCAAAGGCAGAATATTTGGGTGCACTGACGCGTGTACCAGATTCATATCCAGGCCAGGGGTGGACTGACCCATCGGGCACTCAGGCGCTGCCCGAGGGCCCGCGGGTCAGTGGGGGCCCGGTTTCGTAAAGCACCACGGTGGCGGCGCTCCAGAATGCTTTCCTGGGCCCCACGTGCACCTGCATTGATGCCGCCCCCTCACATGAAGCGCGCGCATCACGTGGGGGGCGGCGTCAATGCAGGGTGCACGTGGGACCCAGGAAGGCACGCTGGAACGCCGCCGCCGAGCTGCTGGGGTCAGTATATATCAATGTGTGAGCTGGGCACTATACATCCATGTGTGAGCTGGGCACTATACATCCATGTGTGAGCTGGGCACTATACATCCATGTGTGAGCTGGGCATTATACATCCATGTGTGAGCTGGGCATTATACATCCATGTGTGAGCTGGGCATTATACATCCATGTGTGAGCTGGGCAATATACATCCATGTGTGAGCTGGGCAATATACATCCATGTGTGAGCTGGGCACTATACATCCATGTGTGAGCTGGGCATTATACATCCATGTGTGAGCTGGGCATTATACATCCATGTGTGAGCTGGGCATTATACATCCATGTGTGAGCTGGGCAATATACATCCATGTGTGAGCTGGGCAATATACATCCATGTGTGAGCTGGGCAATATACATCCATGTGTGAGCTGGGCAATATAAATCCATGTGTGAGCTGGGCAATATACATCCATGTGTGAGCTGGGCATTATACATCCATGTGTGAGCTGGGCACTATACATCCATGTGTGAGCTGGGGTACTATACATCCATGTGTGAGCTGGGGTACTATACATCCATGTGTGAGCTAGGGTACTATACATCCATGTGTGAGCTGGGCACTATACATCCATGTGTAAGCTGGGCACTATACATCCATGTGTGAGCAGGGGCACTATATATCCATATGTGAGCTGGGGCAATATATATCAATGCGTGAGCTACTGGGGGCAATATATATCAATGTGTGAGCTACTGGGGCAATATATATCCAGGTGTGAGTTGCACATTACTGTGGGTTTTATTGCTGTGGAGCTCTGTGATACAGTAATGTGCAGTGTGTATGAGCGTGAGTTTTTTGCTGTGCAGCTCTGTAATACGCTCATGCACTCTGCACATTACTGGGAGTTTTATTGCTGTGGAGCTCTGTAATGTGCAGTGTGTCAGGATTCTACAGTATCTTTTAAAGAGATTGGCATTTTCAAACATTTTCCACAGGGACTTTCTGGGCCGGGGTGTAGCCTTAGCTGCAATGAGTGGGTGATGGCTGCTGCAGCAGTGCGGTGGCCATCTGTAAGTATGGAGGGTGGCACAATTCGCTGCTGGGTCCAAGTGGATTTTCAAAAAGGTTATTTATAGGAGTTCAGAAATTAATTCTTTAGCACAATAATGTACATGTGGGTGTTGCGTTGTAGGGGTGGGGTTTTAATGGGTGTGGCCTACTGTGGGTGCAGAACAAGGGGGGCCCCATGACCTCCTATTGCCCGGGGGCCCCATTAGTTGTCAGTCCGCCCCTGTTCATATCATTGTAATATTTGACTGCAGGGTCCACCACCACTGCACTCTTCCACAATACCTCAGAGGGGTTACGGTGTGAAGGCACTAGCTGGCACCAAAGGTCCAATTTTAATGCACCTGTTGTTACTTTCATCCTTCGCCTGCATAGGTTTCACCATTATTTAGCCCAAAAAAATCACTAAACTTGTTCTGTGTGTCCTAAAACGTCTCCTCTTTTCATACCGGCTGCCGCCCCAAGCAGTTTTTTATGAATAGATTAAAGGAATACCATTTACCGTCATTTGAAATGTCATTTTTTTCTTTTTAAATGTTTCTATACATCCTACAAATCCGCCACTTCACGGGCAGGTTATGGGGACCTCCTAGGCACGATATTTGAAGGAATTTTTCTTTTTTATTCTTAACCTTTATGTCATGGAAAAATCACTGTACCTTTAAAAACATTTTTTTTAAAAAAACTTTTTGTCCTTGTTTCCTGTCCCCCAGAGCACTACCCAGAGTCCTATACACCTTTTATGGGCAATATCCTGCATATATGCCCTCTTGGAGGGCACTCTAAAAATCGAACGTTCGAGTCCCATTGACTTGCAATGAGTTCGAATCGTGTTCAAATTCAAACTTTTTAAATTGCTCGAGTTCGAACGTGAACCGAACACAGGGGTGTTCGGCCCATCACTAATACATTGGTGTTTATATGCTAAACAAGAAATTAACCCCTTCAATACTAAGCACTTTGTGTTGAAACTTTTTTATTATAATGTTTATTTGAAACATTTGATGCAAAATTAACAATCAACTATAAGGTAAAATAGAAATTCTGCGCCGAAATTGTTGTTCTGAGGCTTAAAAAAATTAAAATATTGTAAATCTGCTCATTTTTAATTTTTCATGTATTCATTTATCCTTTACTGAAATGTTGTTAGAATGAAAGATTTGGAACTGTAGATGGTGTGCCTTATCTTACACCCCTGGTTCCTCTCTCAATTGGGGTACCTCAAGGTTCTGTTCTGGGTCCCCCTACTCTTCTCAATCTATACCGCCTCTCTCCTGGCAACCTCGTCTCTTCCTATGGGTTCCAATATCCACAAATATACCTTTCATCTCCCAATTTCCCTCCTTCTGTGTTGCACCATGTTACTGCCTGCCTCTCGGCTGTCTCTGACTGGATGACTTCCCATTTCCCAAAGCTTACCCTCTCTAAAACTGAACTTCTCATCTTCTCTCCCTTTAAAACCAACATTACTGCACCCATTTCCCTTCAGGTGAATGGTGCCACTATTACCTCTACCTCACAGGCCCATTGCCTCGGTGTCCTCCTAGACTGACCTCTCTTTCACTCCTCACATTCAGTCGATAACCAAATCCAGCTACTTCCACCTAAAAAACATTGCATGGGTCCGTCCCATTCTTAATCAGGACTCTGATAAAATGCTCATCCAAGCTCATATTATCTCCTGTCTTGACTACTGTAACCTCCTTCTCTCTGACCTAAACAAATCCCATATTCTCCCTCTGCCTGTGCCATGCTCATCCACCTCACCTCCTGCATCTCTCACACCTCGCCCCTTTGTCAATCTCTACACTGACTCCCTGTTCCCTTCAGAATCTAATTCAAAATACTGGCACTCACATACAAATCTCCCCATAATCGCACCTCTGCCTACATCTCCTCCCTTATTAACAGAAAAAATTCCATCCCAACCACTGCGCTCTGCAGAGGATCTGATGTTGTCGTCTCCTCGTACCCGCACACCTAACTGTCACCTTCAGGACTTCTGCCGAGCCACCCCCTTTCTGTGGAACTCCCTCATCCCAACATTAGACTCTCCCCATCTCTCCGTTCCTTCAAGAAGTCACTGAAAACACAATACTTTACAGAAGAGAAGCACAACTCACTCTAATATTTCGCTCTGAATCAAGCCAGTAAGGTATTCTT
>RXON01004741.1:0-21116 GCA_009667805.1 Leptobrachium leishanense | reverse complement strand
AAAACCTGATGTGAAGCAGATATCGCCGATCTGAGGTTATTAATCGTGCGATACACTTTACCATCCCCAAATATATGTGTGAAGAAACTCAACAAGCTACTCAGGAACGGATATAGGATCAACTTGATGTTCCACACACCAAGAAACCCATGAGTTCCATGCGGTACCATATCTCCTCCTAGTAGAGGGGGCCCAGGAGCGCGACAATAAGGAGGCATTTGCTCCCGAAATGTTGAGTGAAGGTCAATGACCCCTGATATTTTCCAAGCTATTAACTGTAATGAGTGAGGTCTCAAGAGATTCTGAAGCGTTCCCTCCGGGTCCCCCAGGGTGGATGATGGGACCTGAATTAGTCTGGGATCGTCTACAGACAGTTCCAGAAGTCGCGGGAACCATGGTTGAGACCTCCATAAGGGTGCTATGAGCACTATTGTAGCTAATTGTGCTTGTACCAGACTTATTACTGTTGAAAGGAGAATAAATGGAGGGAAACGTAGGGGGCCCATAGCGGCCAGGTCTGGACCAGAGCATCCGTGGCTAAGGCCATGGGATCTGGTTTCCAACTGTAATACTGTGGTAAAAGAGTACTGAGGTGAGAAGCCAACAAGTCTATAGAGAAGGGACCCCAGAGCGATGACAAACTGGTAAATACCCTGGCGTCTAATCTCCAATTGCGTCTATCGAGATACTTTGAATTCCAGTCCGCCATTACATTGCTGAACCCTGGAATGTATTGGCCTGGACTGAGATTGTGAGGCCGGAAAAATCCCCAAAAAGATTTCCCTGTCTCCATCTGTTTGATGTAACGCACAGCGGACAAGTTGTCCATCTTCAGGAGTGCGGAACTCGTCTGGAAATGCTTTATAAAACTTTGAATAGCAAACAATCCTGCAAGGAGTTCCAAACAATTTATAGAAAAAAAAGTGTAACAGGGTTATCCAAAGAGATCCGAATTGCTTGAGAAAGGTAACGTAGCAGTGAAAATCAGCGTTCGCTTACCGTTCTTGGCCATTCGGCTATCCAGAGAGCAGGCAATTCGCCAAATCCTGGCGAATTGCCTGCACATATGGTGCCTGTTCGGTGCCTGTTCGAGGGCAGTGAAATCCCCATAGAGAAGCAATGCTTCCTCTATTCAGAGAACACAAACCAGCAGTGAAAGGTTCCTGAAATGCTCTGCCATTCGATGGTTTCATGCGGCGGATTTATTCAGGCAAATCTTATAGACTTCAATGTTAAAAATATTCCCGTTTTAATTCAATATCTAATAAACCGTTGATTACAAAATTCTGCAGTAAAGAGTCTCTTTATTTATAGATTTTTTAGGATATTTTAATCATTTTTCAGAATTTTTATTTTTTAAGTTTACTTCTTTTTTCTGTAACATTCCTTTTTATTCTCATTCATTGGATTTTATATGTAAATTTCAGACATTTTCGCTCAGTAGTTTCTTTGCAAACAGCGTTTCATTTTCACAGATTCATACAAACTATTTTGCTAATTTATTCACCTCCCTCGTCTGCGTCTCAGCTGCTTCGCTGCGTGTGATCGGCTCCTGCTCGGGCTTTTTCCGTGGTTTTCGGCAGGTTAATCCAGATGTTTATGGGGGTTTTCGGCGTGCATTCGCTGGGTTTTGCGGTTAGTTTTCGTCGGGTTTGCGGCAGCTTTTCCCTGCAATTCGGGGGCCCTGTGGTGTTTGCTGAATACACTGCAGGGTCATCGAAATGGGATCGGCAAAAAGGAACCGAAGAGAACGAAAAGTCACCGAACGTGCAATGACTTTTCGAATCTCTTTGAATAACCCTGTAAAACCCCGGCTAAATAGTTTCAGAATTTTGTCCCGAGAATAGAAATACCCAATGTTTAAATTTTTTAACCCCTTCATTGCTGAGCCAGTTCACCTATGTGCGCTGAGCTCCTTCTGTTTTATGTGCATTATTTTTAGATGACAGCCTAGGTCCTATTTAACTAAAACCCCCTAGACAATTTTTTAAAAAAAAAAACTTAAACAATTTTTTATTTTTTTTTGCACCGAACCTAGTCATGTTTGATATCATTGGAAAGGCCACGATCAGGCATGACCCTCTAGGTGCCATGGCTCTTGGCAGCTAGGGGGTTAACTGGCCCACTGACATCCTCACACATATGGTGGGGATGTCAGTGGGTGGGGGGGGGCTGACCTGGAGGCTTGGCTGACATCCACGATGTTAGCCCCCTCCAGGTTTGAATCGCGATTTGGTGCTAATTTGTGCCGAATCGCGATCCGGCAGCGAAATAGTTAATGGGAGACTCTCCTCTTTCCAGCAGTGCAACTTTCAGCGCTCTGTCTTCAATGGTTGGGGAGATCGAGGACTCTGGAGAAGCCCACTCCCCTCCATTGATTTCAATGGGGGCTCCTGCTGATGACATCACCACGCTGCGTGGTGATGTCATCGAGCTCGCCGGCCCATCTTAAATCACAGGGGCAGGCTTCCTCCCTGCCAGATCTGCGACGGCTCCAGCGAGGGAGGTAAGTATCGGGCGGGAGGGAGGTTAGGAGCCGCTGACGTACTATGTACGTCCGCGGGTCTAAGGGAGACCCGTGGGCAGGACGTACATGGTACGTCAGCGGTCCCCAAGGGGTTAATAGAACAAAATGGGAGAAATGAAGCTGGAAGTGATAATTTGGGAGCCGGGGTAGCCCGTGGGAAGTGACGAATGGAAGGTACGAGCGGGCCGAGACTAATGGGACAAGGTTTGTGGGATTGGCGGGCAAGTCTTTCGAGGGACAAGTAACTTATTGGACAGAGACCAGGGCCGATCCCACTCGGTAATAGCGAGCCCACGGTCATTATGAGAGTGGGTGGGGGGGGGCGATGAGATTTTTATGGTCGATACTGGGGCAGAGTATTCTGTTGCAATAACCAATCGCATCTCCAGCTGGAGGAGAGGCCGATATAACCGATGCAATGGGGGTTACTGCTAAATACCCTTCCTTGCGTCCAGAATGTATAGCCTAGGGGGTCATAATGTTGAGCATCAATTCTTGTATATGCCTGAATGTCCCATCCAGCTCCTGGGCAGAGAGGTCCTGAGCAAATTGCAAGCACAAATTACGTTTCTCCCAGGGGGTCACGTTACATTAGACCTACCCAAGAGGGGTAGCTCTACTCAGCAGCACAATTCAGATTTACAACCCAGTAAAAATCGCTCTTCTAATGCTGAGGGAGGAAGAGTGGAGATCAATACCACCTATTACGGTTGCCCCAGACCCGCTTACACTACTTCTGGGGAGTCCAGGCAGAAGACAGTCCGCCAGGACTAGCCGTAAATATCCCTCCAGTGTACATGGAGTTAAAACCCGGTGCTGTACCTGTTGCTTTAAGACAATACCATATTCCACAGAAAGCAAAGCAGAATATACAGACTCATTTACAAAGACTAAAAGATCCCGGTATATTGAAGTTTTGTGTCACCATGGAATACCCCGTTGTTGCCAGTACAGAAGGAGGGCACTCAGGAATAGCGACCTGTACAAGATTTAAGAGCAGCTAATGAAGCAACCGTAACTTTGCATCCCGTACAATCTATTGGCGCTTATACCCATAAGTACAGAACACTACACTGTGCTTGATCTAAAAGACGCCTTCTTTTGCATCTGCCTCGCCCCTGCAAGCCAGCCCGTTTGCGTTTCAATGGGAAGATTCTAAGACAGGGGCGCAACACCAAATGACTTGGACGCGCCTCCAAGGTTTCAAAAACTCGCCCACTATATTTGGCTACGCTCCTCAGCCAGGATCTCCTGTCCTTCAACTCTCAGCCAAAGTTGTATTGTTGAAAATAAACAAGAAAGTGGAGTGTTTACAAAAAGGGGGTAACCCTAATGACACAATATATTCAAGTAATTGATAAATTTATTCAAAATCAAAACAGTCAAATTGTTAAAAACCCTTAATGTGAATCATTAGAAGCATTTCTGGCAACAGACGGGTATTTAACCAGTTTAGGAAACCTCTTTCATTAATCATTTAAAAAGGTCCACATATTGGCATTAGAATCTCATGCCGATCGTCTATTTTAAATTACTACCTCAATAAGCCTTAAAAAGGGATGTAACTCGACCTTAAGGTTTGATTGTAGGGTCAATAAATGATGACTGATCAGATTATCACCATATAAAGGTTAATGAGGTTCATTACTTGGTCAGTCTTTATCAAATTTGCACACTCTCCTTCCCAATGTTGTTCTTAACACCAAAACCTGAAAACAAAATTGGTACTATACAGGTAGGGTTGGTAAAATACCACAGTTGGCATACATCTAGTTATATAGAGATGCAATAAAGGTCTTTGTTTCATTACGGTCACAAGGTATTAGTGCAGTAACCTTTAGGGCATTCGCTCAACAAGGGATCAAAGCAAATTCAGAAGAGGTCGCAGGGCACCAAATCAGCCCATCAAGACCAAACCAGATATGTATGACCAAATAGAGGTCCCATCAATAAATTGCCAGAGGCTAGGACATAAGGACAAAGCAGTTAAAAAATGTGGAACACCCAAAGCGTTTCACCGATCAGGACAGCTTCATCAGGAGTGATCCTGCTGGGTGTGTGGTCACCTTTTAAATAGTCTCACCAAGTAAAAACTTGCAGGTGCATTCAATGAACACATTGCTGGCCGGATTTCCGGCATGGCATTACAGGCTATCATTTCCGGCTATGAGGCTACTTCCGGTCAAGCAAAAGACGCTCAAAATGTCAAAAAAGCGTCAAAAGGCCAGGCACCAAAGTTCAGGCCACTTTACCCCCAGAGTTACAAAGGACACGATTTCCCCACATACCATGTGATTCGCCCATTGCCCGTTCTCATAGGGCATCTAAAGGATGATAGCCGGATGTTATCAAAATCGAACTTCCGGCATAACAAACCACAACGTCATTTCCAGTCATCGGAGTTTCCGGTCACTCGGCGACGCTCAGTCTTTCGTGTATAGGAGGCTCGATTGTATAGCACGCCAAATTCCTTTTAGTTGTTGAATAAATCTAAAGATGAAAGGAGAGATTCTATCCCCAATCGTCCAGAGGGAAACGTTAAGTTAAACACCGAACCTTGTTAGGAACAAAAAACTCCCGGTCATTCAGACAGATATTATTCCTCTCTGTAAACATGTATAAAGTACCATACTTAAAGAAAACAGAGGGGATATTCGCCACCTCTTTCATAGAATGCCATCAGAGCTTCATAGACCTACTCTGATATGTCCCTCCTATCATTAGAGTTAGTCAGTTGGTTAGGTTAACTATAATCACCTAAAGGAGATCCCTATAACGCCGTCTTATGGTAGAATAATGGTTTTAGTGGGAGACAGACCCAAAGAAGGGTAGGGAAAAGAAATGCCATAATATTAAATTGGTTGACTGTATTAATACTGAAATGATATTCTCGGTTAGGGGACCAACACACAAGTAAATATAAAAAGAAAAAAAAAAAGGAGTAAATGTGTAAAGAAAAACATAAATGGTATGGTACAAAAAGGATCATATAAAGGGAGAGAAGGTGAAGCCCTCATTCAGGCCTCCCGGGTATCTCGTTCCCAATTGGCCTCTCTTTGACATCATTTCCTATCCAAATTGTCCCATGCGGACTTGTTCGATTGCCATGAATCTCAAACCCTCAGCACTGTTCTGATGAAGGCGGAGGTGTCTAGTGATCGGAGTATCTCGTGGGTACCTAACGGAGCGTACATGTTCCAGAATTCGTACTTTCAAAGGGCGTATTGTTTTGCCAATGTATTTGCTTCCGCAACTATATATACGCATATATACCACTCCTGCTGTATTACAGTTTGCAAATTCTTTTACTGTATAAGTTACAGTGTTCGCTACATTTGAAATTTTTTGTGAATCTTTTAAGTATATATTTACAACCACATTTGCCACATTTATAGGTACCCAAAAGTTGTTTAGGCAGCCAGTTATGGTTCAGAGGGTTTGATGAAGAGAAATGGCTGTGTGTAACCTGGTCGCCAATGTTAGGGCAATGTCGTGTAGTCATAGAGGCATGTTTAGATAGTACTTTACAAAAGATGGGGGTCTTGAAGGAGTAGTGGCCAAAAACGTTCACCAATTTGGTGAATTTCCTGCCACCCTGTATCAAAATGACCTATCATTCGGATACATTTCTCATCATTAGTGCTTTTATCTTGAAGAAGTGAAAGATTTCGGTCAATCAGTGCATTTTTGAGATGCTTTTTTCAAACATCGGTTGGGATAACCTTTTTGTTTGAACATTTCTCTTAGGTCACCAGCCTTTAATTTGAACTCCTCTACAGAGGAACATGTTCTACGTATTGTCCCCTCGGTATCCCACGCTTCAAGGTGAGAGGATGGAAACTTTCCCAATCTAAAAGGCTATTGGTAGCCGTCTCTTTTCTATACAGTGTGGTGGCTACACGGCCATCTGGTAAAGTGGGTGTTCTTGAATTTCATAGGTAAATCTAAGATTGAACAGATTTTTATTACCTTTGTCAACTTTGTTGAGAGGCTTAATAAAAATCTGTTAAATCTTAAATTTGATCCTTAGAAGTGGTCGGCCTGAGAGATATATATATATATATATATATACGGTATATATCCCTAGAATAATAATCGTGCAGCAAGACAAACTCAGGGTTACAGTGCTGATAAGTCAGAAGCAGAATCGTCAGAAGCCGTTTGCCAATATGTCAGAACCAGAATAGTCAGCTCAACGAACAGAGATCATTGCTTTAACAAGGGCCTTGAAATTGGCTGAAAACAAGAGAATAAATCTCTACACTGACTCCAAATACGCCTTTATGGCTGTACATACACATGGTGCACTATACAAAGAAAGAGGACTATTATCTTCTTCAGGAAGACAAGTAAAATATTCGGCAGAAATTCTAAAACTGCTAGATGCTGTTTGGAAACCAAGTGCTGTCAGTATTATTATGCATTGCCGAGGACACCAGAAAGTTAATGACGAACTTCCGAAAGGCAACAGATTGGCTGATCAAGCTGCTAAAGCGGCGGCAAGAATAAGTCCAACTGAAGAGGACCTTCCTGACAAAGTGAAATTAAGCAGAGTGATGTCCTATATACCATTGTACAAGACAGCAGAGTTGAAAGCTGATATTTCTAATTATGAATCCTACATGAACAGGAGAAGATTTGACCCAAATGGAGAATTCATTGAAGTAATATTTAATAGATGGCATGAAAATTATGAATTACTGGAGAAGAACCATAATTATATCCAATGGCTTTTTCCTACTACGGAGCAAGGACGGAATCCTTACCTCACACCCCTTGACAAGTTTTGAAAAAGAAGCAATGAAAAACACCTCAGAATTCAGCAACGGCTCCTTCGGGCCTACAGGATGATGCTGAAATTCGGCGTAAAATTAGTGGGGGAGGTTGAAGAAGGAACTGAAGTTGAACGAGCAGAAAATTTCTCAGCAAGATTCGAGAATCTGACATCCAATACCCATAATAATCTGAGAATCACCCGTATTCTGCAAATTCCTGGGAGAATTGGGAGCTGAAAAGTACCAAGTCCCTCTGGTGAAGTTCTTTCTGAAAGAAATACTCATTGAAAAACACCTGTTGAGCATGAAGAGCAGTGCAAGGAACTATTTTCGGTTTGCTGTAAAGAACAAGCAAGAACAGCAAGACCTGCTTTATTTTGCACGGTTACTGTCACGGAAAGAAATGACCTAGTTAAGCTAATTAACTACCTACCTTGCCGTGACACGCGGAAGGAGAGCGTACAAGAGGATTACAGCTCCAAGCCTCTGGACTTACTAACTCTACCCACTCAAGGACCCCAAGTAACGCCAACCTAAGTTCCAGTGGATTATTCCATTTTTCTTAACTCCTTAGAAAATATGACAACCGAGCCATTGAATTACACCCAATTGGAACAAGCTAGGAATCTTCCTGAGTAGCCAATAACTGATCCTGTGTCTCCTCCTGATTTCTGTTTTAAGCTAGAGAAAAAGAAGTAGCAGAAATTAAGAATAACCCATGCCAGTTCAGCTGTCTTAATTAAACAGCTAATAATTCTCGTAGACCAAGGTCAAGTATAGGAACAGTTATTGTAACTCCAGCTGATCGAACCCAGCCAAAAGAGACACCTTATTCTCAACACCAATGCAAACACGCGAAATGTTAGGTACCTTACATTCCAATTGTTCAAGCTGATGGTAGAGGTTTTTAATGGGGAAGATTACATGGCTCAGTTTTTATTGACCGAGGAGTTTCACATATTCTGTGAGAATATCTGTTATAAATGGATACCACCAGATCTCACAGGTATGTGTTATGTGGCCACGTTAATTCCTATCCAAAAAAGGGTACAAGGAGGGGGTTCAGCACCAGACACTACTCTACACCCAAGGTACCCCCTGGTTTTTGATAAGCAAAAGCGGGAACTGTTCTCAAAGGGAGATCAGGCATGTGCATGGTTTCCGGCATGGACTGGCTGGGGAATAGAATTGATGAGAATGAAGAACTATTCTGTGTTAATGGAGGAGATTCTAAATCTGACCGGCAGCGATATCCAACTGTTAAATTCTGAACGAGAAATTCGAAAAGGGCAAATGATACATGAGATGGCTTTTAAACAAACAAGTGCTGCACTAAATGGGTTGTGTGAAATGACAATGCATTATGAATATTGTACTTTTATTTGCAATTCCACTGCAGAAGTCCCGGACTATTACCAGGTGATCCAGAATCATCCAGAGAAGGTGTTCCAGTTGCAGTATAAGGCCCGCCAGATAGCTGCCGAGGGTTGGAATCCTTTGAGGATTCGGGTCATTTGGAGACTGGTTTGGATCGATTCTCGGGTTCATGTCCCGAGCTGGATCAATGATCACAATGCATATTGTGATCTTGATAATTGGAATTCTACTCTACCGGGTGGGATTGTTGCTATGGCCCATTTGTAAGAAAGCCGTAACCCCGACAGAATGGTGGTTACTCCGGATTTGTTTCCAATGAAGGAGCCACCTCCTGAATACGAGACTTTGCTAATTTGGTATATCTAGATTAGTGGCCAAGGGTGCCAAGAGAGGAGAACTTGACACCCTAGCCATGGTGGGAATGTAACAGAAACAGGCCAGTTATTAGTCGCCATCTTGCCCCCTGTCAGCCATCTTGGGATGAGCTGAGATATAAGAATTTGTAAATAGCAATTACTAGTCGGTTTAGAAAAGTTTGCTTAGCTTTCCAGATAAGGCTAAGGTCAGACGAACGTAATTTCTATGGACTGTACATCCGTGCAGTACAGACGTATGTTAATATGGAAGACGCAGTAGTGGCCACACAGTCTGTTTTTTTCACTCACGTATATTTTGACGGATGTAGCAGGAAAAATAAATTAAAATGCAAAACCATTTTGTCCGTGAAAAATGCTGGACGTATAAATGCAGTTAGTTTGACCACGTTCCATCACTCAAACACAAAGCTATGCAGATGTTGCGGACGCAGCACACTTTGTGCTGGCGTTCTAGGGGGGGGGGGTTGTATGTTCTTGCCTGCCTTGCGTCCGTGGGCAGCGGCCGTTGTGCGTCCACAGTTTAGTGCGGACGTACTTCGTGTGTCGGGCTCCAATGGACTTTCTTTCAGGCTATCATGGACGTACTTTTAGGCGCCATCACGAACGTGAATACTACGCTCGTCTGACACCAGCCTAATTCCTGAGACTTGCTGGCATAAGCAATTAAAAATAGAAAGCTTGGCCTGAACAAATAGTGGGTGTCAGAAAGATGATTTAGAAACATCAAGGCTAGGAAGCCTGAGGCTGGGGACAGACGAGCTCAGGTTATCACAAAAAGGTGATACAGTGGAGGCGCTAAATTCAGAATAGGATAATAAATTTATGGTGTAAATGCAGCCTACTGGGAAAGGGACACAAAACCGCGCCAGAAATGTGCTAAGAAAGCGGTAGGAAGATAGGGGTGGCTCCAGTGGCGCAAAAGGAATCTAAATTTTAATGGTAGCTACTATACGTCGGTAAAATATAAAAAAAAGGGCTTACAAAGGCTAGATGACAGATAATCCAGAAAATGGTTCTGTGCAAAAGTAGAATATCAAGGGAGGTTACGTATCCTAGTTGAACGGTAAATCCCCAGTGTTCACCCTGGGATATAAGCACAGTCAAAAAGACCAGTGATAAAGTGCTACCGTGGGTTAAGTATTAATAGTGTGCAAAGGTGCAAACAAAGTGCATATATTGCAGTATCAGCCAAGACGTTGATGTTGACACAATAACATGCCAATAAAGTGCAACAGTGTCTATAAAATAAATCTTCTAAAGTCAGTTCATAAAAAACACACTTCTTGTGCAGAATAAAGTGCGTACAGGATATTGATTGACATATTGTTATTATTGCCAATAAAGTGCAACAGTGTCTATAAAAAATAAAGGGAAACAGTCTTGCGGAATGTATAAAAAAGGCCGCAGCTGCAAAAAAGTGCACGCCAGAATAGTAGGCTATTCGTGAATGAAGAATGAGACTAAAGTCTATATATGCCTCTCACTCTTAGCATCCAGGCATATGTGGGGGTCCAAATCGAAATCTTCTCCTTGAAGTCCTAGTATGTTCCTAATCCTCGGAATAAGGAAGGAAAAAATAAAGAGTAATAGTACAGTACTGTCTGGACTCACTGGCTACAATATGTACCAAAAAAGGGGGGCACTTACAGTTTCCAGAGCCTATAATATCCAGGCTCTGGTTCGAAGTACACTGGGCCAAGTAAAGAGTGGCCTCTTCCCTTCTTTGGTTCTCTTGTTCACCTCAAATACAGGAATTTTGGAGAGACAAAGCACTCATAGCGTAACTTGAAAAACAGCCAAGTAGGTATAAGGTAAAAGAGGTCTCACTCACTGATGTTGGAGCCTCATCAATCCAGGCTCAACTTTGTGGCATGCGGTACTGACGTCAGATAGCCGGGGAACCCCTAGCTGCCGGGGATTTCCCAAGGAAATCCCCTGGTGGAGATATGGGGTTCTTGTGAACCCCGATATCTCCAGAACCGTGGCAGCTAGGGGGGGGTCATGGAGGGTGTCATTTGAAAGGCCTGAGCATGGCCTTTCGAATGATACCCAACATGACTCGGTACAAAGTAAAAAAAATAATAAAAATAAATAAATTAAAAAAAACAAAAAACGTTTTGTGTGTTATTTTTATTAATGCAGCAATATTGTTCAGATTTCAATTATAATGTGAACAATGATGCTGCACTAATGATTTTTTACTATGGGGTGCGTTTGCTAAAAATCACGTAAATCCCCCCACAAAATGTAACAAGTCCCCATTTCAAATTTTTGTACAAGCGCACCCAATAGAAAACATAACCGCAAACGCTCATGTGCTAAAATGTGAAAAACACTTTACACACTGCAGATGATTAAAAATTCTATTTTTATTGTATTTTTTGTTATAATATACAGACAGGACATGACGTATACATATAATAATGATAGATTATGAATCTGCGGAGTCTGCCGGAAAGAACGATATCTAATATGTCTGGGTCAATTAATAAAATGTGGCTTCAAATCGTGTTTAAACATGATGAGTGAAACCAGTAAAAATGAGCTCAGCACACAGCGGTGAAATGCCTCAGCAGTGAAGGGGTTAAAATGGTTAAAGGATGAATACAGGATACTTAAAATACGGGGGTGGGGGAAATCAAAAGGATAGGTGGATACACGTTTCAGCAACTTGTGTGCCTTCATCAGTCCATAGTCAGGAAAAGAAGGGGCAATCTGAGGCACTCCTCGAGTCTGTTCTTCTATAGGTTCAATAGATATTCCATTTGAAGCATGTCTGTTGACTGACTTCCGGGTTCGCGGGTCTCCCGGTCACATTTTAGGTACAACACAGGGCGTGTGCCGCGATCTCCACCGGAAGGGAGTCCAGATGAAGATACTCACGAGATCACCACTGAAAGGACGCCGCAAATCCCATAAGTAAATGAAGTAAAAGAAGTGGGATCTTCAAGGTAGAAATTTATTTGGGTGCAGCAAACCTCAGACAAAACATGTGACGTTTCGACCCGAAGGTCTTAACCCCTTAGTGACCGCGGACGTACCATGTACGTCATGGCCGCGGGTCTCTTTTAGACCCGCTGACGTACATGGTACGTCCTGCGGTCTTTTGAGCGCTGGAAGCGATCGGATCGCTTCCAGCAGCTCAAACGCCATTGCAGGCTGCCTGGGAGTCCAGGCATCCGTGCAATGGCGGTTACAAGTGCCGGGGCCCCTTGTGATCGCTCAACATCCGGTTTCACCGGAAAGGTGCCCCGCACTTCTACAGAGCGCTGGAAGCGATCGGTATCGCTTCCAGCTGCTCTGAGTATATTGCAGGGATGCCTCGACATTGAGGCATCCTTGCAATATGGTTACCTGCCGCCGGTCCGTCTGTGATCCGCTCCCCCCGAGCGATCACTTCCGGTAGCGGCAGGAAGTGCTGAGTGCCACGAGGTATCGTGGCACTCAGTACAAAAAAGATCACATAAGTGATCAGGTGCTCTGCTGGGTGCCTCGAGGGATCAAGGCACCCAGCAGACTAAAAAAAGTGTAAAAAAATAATAAAAATGAATAAAATAAAAGTGACAGCCAAGATGGCGCTGCCCTTCTAAGGGCAGGGTCATCTTGGGGCTGTGTGGGATGTTCCCAGCCTGCCTCAGAGAGGCAGGCTAGCAACATCCAATCAGAAGTAAGAAAAAATCTAAATAAAATTTCTAATTTGTCAGGTCATGTCAATATTTTGTAAATATTGTCTCTGACCTCTGTGATTCTCCCTCCCTCTCCTCACTTGTGTTTTGGTGAGCGAGAGAGAGAGATCAGATTTGACAGGTTAGAGATTTTAGGTAGATTGAGTGAGATTAGAAAAATTGGAGGCAGATTTAGAGAGAATTTAGGGAGATTTCGAAGAATCGAGGCAGGTTTAGAGGGATTTAGAGAGATTTAGGTGTTTATTTTTATTTTCTTGTGAAACCCAACGGTTCTTTTGAGAACCGATAATCCGCTTATATATATATATATAATAATTATAAAATTTTATAATCTATTATATATAATGTCTGAGAGGGTGTACAGCGCCGAGGAGGCATATGCCATCCTGGCGTCAGAATCTGAGGCATCTGCGTCGGACTCAGACCCTGATTTCGACCCCGCTAACTGCTCAGAGACGTCGCTAGATACATCATCTACGCCGGCTGATGTATCTAGTGATATTTCTGATGCAGATCCTGGGCCACCACCTGCCAGCAGGAGACGCACAGCTCCAGCTGAGGAGTTGGTAGTGCCTCATCGCCAGAGGCCAGATATCCCTCCTTTCACGGCAAATCCTGGCATCAATATTGATGTTGCAGGATTTACCGCCACACAGTTTTTGCAGGTGTTTATGGGGGATGATTTGTTGGGCCACATTGTTGCCCAATCAAATCTGTATGCCCATCAGCATTGTGCTGCGAAGCCAGACTCCTACTTGGCAAGGCAGCAATGGACCCCGCTAGATGTGCCAGAATTTCTGAAATTCTGGGCACTTACTATGCTGATGGGCATCATAAAGAAGCCCTCAATTCGCTCCTACTGGAGCAGTAGCCCCATCTGCTCTACCCCCATTTACCCCCAATCAATGTCACGTAGAAGGTATGAAAACATTTTGCGTTTCATGCACTTAAGTTACAACAGCCTGTGCCCCCCTAGAGAGCATCCCCAGTTTGACAGGCTGTATAAAATCCGCCCCCTGATTACCCACTTCGCCGCCAGGTTTGCAGAGGCTTATACACCTGGAAGGAATATCTGCGTGGATGAATCCCTAATGAAATACAAGGGAAGGCTGGGATTCAAGCAGTATATTCCTTCCAAACGCTCCAGGTATGGAGTGAAGGTGTATAAGCTCTGTGACAGCGAGAGTGGGTATACTCAGGCCTTCCGGGTGTACGAGGGAAAGGATAGTAGCCTTGACCCTCCAGGTTGCCCAGAACACATGAGAACCAGTGGCAAGATTGTGTGGGACCTACTTTTTCCCCTGATGAACAAAGGGTACCACTTGTATGTTGATAATTTTTATACAAGTGTCCCTTTGTTCAAGCTGCTGTATTGTTTTGATACAGCAGCATGCGGTACTGTTCGCAAGAACCGCGTAGGTTTCCCAGCACAGCTTGTCCGCACCCGGTTAAAAGGGGGAGACCTCAGCTCTGCGCCAAGAGGAGCTGTTGGCGGTCAAGTACAGAGACAAGAAGGATGTATACCTTCTATCCACCATCCACACTGAGAGGTCTGTGGAGGTCTCTGTACGTGGCAGAACTGAGCGCATCAGGAAGCCAGTGTGCATCAAAGCCTATAACCGGCATATGGGTGGGGTTGATCTGGCAGATCAGCTGCCCCAGCCCTACCAGATTATGCGGAAGTCAAGGGCCTGGTACAAAAAGGTTGCAATTTACCTGATGCAAATTGCAACCCACAATGCCTTTTTGCTCTGCAAAAAGGCAAACCCCGGAGTGACACTGTCCTTTTAACAGTTTCAGCTCCAGGTCATTTCGGGGCTTTTGTACCAGGATGCACCTGCTCCCCGGGCGGTGATGGGGGACAGAGTTGGGGCTACACATTTTATTTATAAAATCCCCCTACTGAGGGCAAACAGAAACCCCAAAAAAGGTGCAGGGTGTGTTTCAAGAGGGGGCAGAGGAGAGACACAATCTTTTACTGCCCAGAATGCCCTGGACAACCCGGTCTGTGTCTTGGGGACTGTTTCAAGATATATCACACTGTGCGTGATCTGTGATTTTTTTTGTTTTTTCTCACACTCCAGTTAGTTAGTTCAGTTTAGTTTTTTTTTTTCTTTTACTGCACCAGACTTTTACATTTTATTCCTACATTTTTATGTTCTACAATTGGTGCTGTATTTTGCCAAAATCTTTGCACACCTATGCATGGGGGGCATGTGTGTACTCAGGAGACCTGGCAGAAAACAACCTGGAGAGTTTTCATGCAGTAACAAACAACAGTGTCTCCTAAATCACAGTCCAAATCTAATGTGGGCTGTCACGGAAGGGACATAGGGGCTCGGCGCAGCGAGACCCAGGACTCAAACCCAAGACATTTTTAAAAGGACCTTGTTTTCCTTTGAACGTTCGCAGTGTGCGTTTCAATGTATGAACAGTTTATTTTCCTTGCTAGATGTGGTTTTACTTGATGTGCTGTATTAAGATGTACCCTGTGTGATTTTAAATATACTTTACATCGTTTGGTTTTAGTTTAATTTAGTGAAATGACATAGCTTTGGTTTTAAAACATGCTTATATTCCTGTAGGTAAATGTGGGTTTCTGTAGCCAGTAAACAAGAGTTGCTGTTGTGTAATTTATGCGTCAGGGATTTTCCCCATTATCTAAGTACATGTTTAATTTAAGGGATCTCTGATAGTGTGTGTTTAATCTGATGTGCTGGAACAATGGATATACAAATGTTGTGTGCGCTGAAGGCTAAGAGAATGTGAAGAATGTTGATTGTAAATAACTGACATAATCTAATTAGTATGGGTGTGCTAGTAATTAGTATGGGTATGCAAATTGTGACCGTTATACTTCAGCATAAATAGTGGCGTTGTTCATTAAAGGATTCAGTTCATCTGAGTGTTTGAAACATACAGCTCTGCCTGGTGTTGTCATTTCACGTCGGCTACATATCACCACCACCCAGGAACGGGTCACTCTAACTCCGCAGCAGAACATCGATTCGCCGCGCCGTTGCGCCACCTTGAATCGGTATCTTGGGATACCGCAACCACCCCGAATCGGGACCTCGGCTGAGCGCCGTGCCTGAATCTGCAAGGAGACTCTACCGAACCGGGTTCGCCACGCAGACCGTCTCCAGCCCTTCAATGGTCAGTAGATCCGCTGCTCGAGACGCCGAGTGCCGTGCCACTCGGTAGTCGGGCAGATTTCCACCGTGGGTGCCCCATCTACTCTCCAGATCTCCACCGCCACGTGGTCTTCTACCCAAGCCGCTCGAGATGCCGGGTGCCGTGCCAACTCGGTAGTCGGGCTTGGCAACACAACGAGGGGGTCAGATAGAGCAGGACCGCAGGCGGATACGCCCATTCCGTCATATGGGCGTAAAAATCTGAAAATTGAAAAATTACCGCCACACACCTTCTCAAATGTTTTGGGCTAAAACCGTTGCATCCATGGCATCAAGCACGCCATATGCAATCCTTGGGGTGTCAACATAACAAATATACACAATTTTCTGGCAATAATTCAAACTGGGGTATGCGGTAGACCCAAAACCAAAGATAGGCCTAGCTGAAGAAATAATCTCAATTTCAACTCCATGACAAAGTCATAAAAATTGTATTTGAACCTTCCCAAAATCCTGGCAAACCTATGCATGGGGGGCATGGGTGTACTCAGGAGACCTTGCAGAAAACAACCTGGAGAGTTTTCATGCAGTAACAAACAACAGTGTCTCCTAAATCACAGTCCAAAACTGATTGGGTGTGAAAATCTGAAAAATGACCACCAAACAGTATCCAATTTGTTTGGAGCAAACGGATGCATCCATAGCATAAAAACACTCCATTTACAATACTTTGGGGTGTTAGCTTACCAAATATATGCACGTTCATAAAACTGGGGTATGTAAAAAGGCCCTAAAAAGAAGATAAGCAAAGAAGATACTGTTTGTCAAATTAGAAAATTGACAAGCACATGTCAAAGATTGGCGTAGCACCCCAAAAACAACAGAACAAATCTATATATGGGTGGTATCAATTTACTCAGAAGATGTTGCTGAACATATTTTGGGGTGTTTTTTGGCAGTAACCATAACTGGATTTGACAATTCATGCCTAAAGTACAATGTGTGTGAAAAAATAACACAAAAAGTGACTACCTGAAAAGTTTTGACATAGAGCTAGTGCATGGAAAGTGTTAAAATACAACTCTTTGAAGCACCCCAGGGTGTGCCCTTTCTAAAAATATATGGTTTGATGGGGGTAAATTACTTTGGCGGCTTCAAAAATGTCCCAAATAGGACATGGGTGCATGATGACGAAATGTGAAAATTCCAAGTTGGAAAACTGAAATGCGCACCCCCAAATAAGCCTATTAGCCCCCAAATGACCCGACATACCTATACATGGGTGGTATCAATTTACTCAGAAGATGTTGCTGAACATATTTTGGGGTGCTTTTTGGCAGTAAACCTTAAAGTTCACAGTACATGTATTCTTAAATTGCGTTCAAAAAAAAAAAATCACCAAAAACTTTTTTTTTTCTCAAACTTTGGCATAGATTTGTGGTAAAATGGTTTGCATGGAAAGAGTCAAAATACCCCAAGTTTAATACCTTGATTTGTGTACTTTAAAAAAATATGTATATGTGGAGGGTTATTCAGCAATTAGTGACAGATATCAGTGTTACAATGTCACTATCACTAGTTTTGAAAACAAACTCTTTGGAAATGGCAAAGTGCTACTTGCACTTATTGTTGCATAAAATAAGGAAAAAAGCGAGGAATATGTAAACATTGGGTATTGCTAAACTCAGTACTAAATTTAGAAACTACCAAGGAATTAATTTTTTTTGACAGTTGTTGATACATAAGAAATTTTGGGGGTCAAAGTTCGAAAATGTGGTGTTTTTTCAATTTTTTTGTCATATTTCACAATATTTTTTATAGTAAATTATATGAAATGATGAAAAAAATGGTATTTTTATAAAGTCCATTTAGTGACGAGAAAAACAGTGTAAAATATGTGTGGGTTACATAAACGAGTAAGAGGAAAATTTGTCCTAAACACTAACAGAGCAGAAACGTAAAAACAGCAGCGGTCACTAAAGGACGGATTTGTGTAAAACCGCCCGGTCACTAAGGGGTTAATCATCGAAGACCTTTGAGGTTTGCTGCACCCGAATAAATTTCTACGTTTCTCACTTGAAGATCCCACTTCTTTTGCTTCATGTTAGGTATAACGTCATCATTATGCATCGCAGTCATCATGGCGGCGCGTTCCAAAGCTTGGAGCATGCGTTCCACTTGCGCGTCTCAACCGTCATGGCGGTGCGTTCAAAAAACTCGGAGCGTGCTTTCCAATTCCCAGAGGGGGAACATGAGTTAAACATAGTTAAATGGGCTACAGGCGTGGGGCGGAACGGGGGGGGGGGGGAGAGGAAAGATCCGTCCCCACCGTTGGTATCACACAAAATAAAGGAATAAAACAAGGTCTCTAAACAGAATAGGGAGAGGGCACCCAAGTGGCAATGGCATTGCTTCACGTTACTGGGGCAACATGAAATGGGAAAGAGACAACCATCCCAAAAAGATAGTGTAGTTAAATAGTAAACTAGTGTGAAAAAAGGGGGGTATGTATAAACAATAGACGGATGCATCGTACAAAACATCCAAATAAATAAGTGGAGCATAGTAAATGCATGATGATAAGAATCATATATAGAAAAAAGGGGAGCGTACGTGGAGACATATTAAGAGCATTAGAAGGGAAAAGTGGAATTCTAATTCCTTTATGAGAATAAACCCAGATTAAGAATAATAATATTGAAGTTGAGATTAAAAACATGGTTAAAAGTTAATTAGTGGATAATTAGTGTATAAAATATATAAAAACGATATGGATGTGAGGTAAGGGTAAAAATCTTAATTAAGAAAACGGCACAATTTGAAATCTGCATTTAGCCCTTGTGGTTGTAGCGAACCTAGGTTAAAAATCCAGCTCATTTCCTCTCTCCCGATGAGTTTATCGAAGTTACCACCTCGCCATGGTGTTCCAACCTTTTATTATTCCGATAAAAATCAATCCATCTGGGTTCATGGCGTGTTTATCATTTCCGTTCCTAATATGTTCTTGTATCCGTATATTGCGAGGTCTGGTGGTTCTGCCCACGTACTTCAAACCACAGGGGCATATGAGCAAATATAATTACTTGCTTCATGAAGAATGTGATCTATCTCTAATCTTAATCGGTCCAGTGATCCCATCGATTAGTGTGATAATCTGTTTTCTGCTTTTCGTATTCCGGCAATTTAAACAATTGCCGCATTGGTGGAATCCTTTCTAATGTTATAGAGATTGGGGTTTGATATGCACTTCTTAGTAACCTTAAAATGAAACTGGCACATAAACATACTGACTCCTCTACATATCATCCTGGGGTTTTCAGGTAGTATATCTTTTAGCTGTGGGTCCCTTCTCAGGATCGACCAATACCTTCCTATCGCTTTTCTGATATGTTTGTTCTGAGCGCTGTACGGGAAGATGAATGGTACATCGGCTGCATATCCCATATTTATCTTCTTCCTCCAGAAGACAGAAGACAAATATGCAATCTTCTATAACATTAAGAAAGGATTCCACCAATGTGGCAATTGTTTAAATTGCTGGAATACGAAAAGCAGAAAACAGATTATCACACTAATCGATGGGATCACTGGACCGATTAAGATTAGAGATAGATCACATTCTTCATGAAGCAAGTAATTATATTTGCTCATATGCCCCTGTGGTTTGAAGTACGTGGGGCAGAACCACCAGACCTCGCAATATACGGATACAAGAACATATTAGGAACGGAAAGATAAACACGCCATGAACCCAGATGGATTGATTTTTATCGGAATAATAAAGGTTGGAACACCATGGCGAGGTGGTAACTTCGATAAACTCATCGGGAGAGAGGAAATGAACTGGATTTTTAACCTAGGTTCGCTACAACCACAAGGGCTAAATGCAGATTTCAAATTGTGCCATTTTCTTAAGATTTTTACCCTTACCTCACATCCATATCGTTTTTATATATTTTATACACTAATTATCCACTAATTCACTTTTAACCATGTTTTTAATCTCAACTTCAATATTATTATTATTCTTAATCTGGGTTTATTCTCATAAAGGAATTAGAATTCCACTTTTCCCTTCTAATCCTCTTAATATGTCTCCACGTACGCTCCCCTTTTTTCTATATATGATTCTTATCATCATGCATCTACTATGCTCCACTTATTTATTTGGATATTTTGTACGATGCATCCGTCTATTGTTATACATACCCCCCTTTTTTCACACTAGTTTACTATTTAACTACACTATCTTTTTGGGATGGTTGTCTCTTTCCCATTTCATGTTGCCCCCGGTGACGTGAAGCAATGCCATTGCCACTTGGGTGCCCTCTCCTTATTATGTTTAGAGACCTTGTTTTATTCCTTTATTTTGTGTGATACCAACGGTGGGGACGGATCTTTCCTCTCCCCCCCCCCCCGTTCCGCCCCACGCCTGTAGCCCATTTAACTATGTTTAACTCATGTTCCCCCTCTGGGAATTGGAAAGCACGCTCCGAGTTTTTTGAACGCACCGCCATGACGGTTGAGACGCGCAAGTGGAACGCATGCTCCAAGCTTTGGAACGCGCCGCCATGATGACTGCGATGCATAATGATGACGTTGTACCTAAACATGAAGCAAAAGAAGTGGGATCTTCAAGTGAGAAACGTAGAAATTTATTCGGGTGCAGCAAACCTCAGACAAAACATAGAAAAATGTGGGCAGATAAGAACCTTTCGGCCCATCTAGTCGCCCAATTACATGGATACTTTACCTGGATTTATCTTTTGTTTAGGATAGCCTTATGCCTATCCCATGCTTGCTTGGCGGGGATACTCACCACTATACTATCGATGATTAAGACCTTCGGGTCGAAACGTCACATGTTTTGTCTATGAGGTTTGCTGCACCCGAATAAATTGCTACGTTTCTACCTTGAAGATCCCACTTCTTTTGCTTCATTTACTTATGGGATTTGCGGCGTCCTTTCAGTGGTGATCTTGTGAGTATCTTCGTCTGGGCTCCCTTCCGGTGGAGATCGCGGCACACGCCCTGTGTTGTAACTAACATGTGACCGGGAGACCCGCGAACCCGGAAGTCAGACATGCTTCAAATGGAATATCTATTGAACCTATAGAAGAACAGACTCGTGGAGTGCCTCAGATTGCCCCTTCTTTTCCTGACTATGGACTGATGAAGGCACATAAGTTGCTGAAACGTGTATCCACCTATCCTTTTGATCCTTCCCCCCCCCTATTTTA
>RXON01004739.1:0-19503 GCA_009667805.1 Leptobrachium leishanense | reverse complement strand
GTGAAGTAACCATCCTTCCCCAAGGAGATCTCCAACCAGCGGAAGAGCTGGCCACGGGGCAGAGTGTCGCTGGCCTCTGCCCCACTGCTTACAGTCCGCCAGGAAGCAGACAGATGGTCCCCCCGGGATGGGTTGTGCGCAACCGTTGTTTGCCGGGGGGTGAAGTAACCATCCTTCCCCAAGGAGATCTCCAACCAGCGGAAGAGCTGGCTACGGGGGAGTGTCGCTGGCCTCTGCCCACTACTCAAAGTCTGCCAGGAGGAGCAGGACAGATGGTTCCCCGGGATGGGTTGTGCGCAACCATTGTTTGCCCCGGGGGGTGAAGTAACCATCCTCCCGCAAGGAGATCCTCACGTAGCTGAAGAGCTGGCCACGGGGCAGAGCGCCGCTGGCCTCTGCCCACCAACCCCAGCCTGCCAGGTGGAGCAGACAGATGGTCCCCCCGGGCTGGGTTGTGCGCAGCCAGTGACGGTCCCGGGGGGGGAAGGAACCATCCTCCCGCAAGGAGATTTCCACCCAGCGGAAGAGCTGACGCCAGGGTAGAGCGCCGCTGGCCTCTGCCCGTTTCTGCCAACTTGCCCCGAGGGGCAGAGCGAGGATGACCCCGTGCAACTGCTGTTGCATCCATTTGTCCCCTTCGTCGGCTGCAGGGAAGAGCAGCCAGGTGTGGCCCTACTTGCTCCGTCGGTTGCCGTGTCCGTACCTGGCCATCCAGCGGAAGAGCTGGCAACGGGGCAGAGCGCCGCTGGCCTCTGCCCATTTTGGCAACCCTTGGGCTCGGGGGCCTCACGCAGCCACAGTTCTTCCCACGGCTGACCTGGGCACCCGGGGCGTGTGCATTTAGCACCGGGTTCCCCGGGTGAGCGATAATCCTGGGGGACACAGAGGTACTCCGGCCCAGACGTATGTCCTCTCGCCCGGCCGGGGGAACCCTAAGGACATGGGGTCCCGACCAAGCTGGCACGGCCGCAAGGCCAAATGGAGAGGCCTGGTGACCCCGGCCTCCCCAGACTGACTATGGGCCTGGGAGCACCGACTTCCCCGGTATGACCCGGTGGGGTCAGACAGGTGCGTCGAACTGGGGGAGGGGGAGGAGTGTCACGGGATGGCCAGCATCCTCAGCCAGGGCGGTGCAGTGACAGTGTGACTATGGACACTTAGGTGCGGTGGCACGCACCTAGCTTTGCAAGTATTTTATTTAGATGGATATTGTGGGTTTGTTGTAATAAAGCGTTCCCCATTGGTTTATTGCGTAATGTATTGTCCCTTTGTCTGCCTTGCTCGCCGCCATTTTCCGATCACCTTGTGGCGCAGTTCAGAATCTTCGATTCGGAAAATGGCCGATTCGAACCATCCGGTTCGAATCGTAAAATGGCCGATTCGGACCATCCGGTCCGAATCGGCGACTCCCCGATCTGTAAGGGCCAATGGGTCCTGGGAGGCGGACAAGGAGTCCCCCCATTGTATTGTAATTTATGTGAAGTTGATAAATGCTTGAACCGTGCATAATAAAGGCAGATTTTGCAGTGCATTCAGCTTTGACTGATGTGTCTTTTTCTCCGCCGTGTTTTCGCATCTGAGTATCCCCCGCGGTCTCAGGATACGGTGACCACCCAGATACGAACCGAACCGAGCGCTCTGTGCCTGTATCGAGAATCAGGGCAGAGGCGCAGCGGAGGAGATTCGGTTCTCAGAAAGACGGAGATCCGATCCGAAGGGCGCGGCCGTGTACCGCGCTTCGGTATTGCGGGGATTGCGGGAGATCCGAATCCCTCGCCCATCCCGCCAGATCCGAAGCTTCCTTCATCCCCGATCCGATCCGAAAAGTCATCCTCTTGAGATCCGACGATTTACCCGCACCGAGATCGGAAACGTTTCCCGCAAGATCGAAACGTTTCCACATCCGATACGAATATTCCTCCGCGGCAGAACCGACCTCCGACGGACGTCCCACACCTTACCAGGTCAGTGAACCAGCTGCTCGGGACGCTGAGTGCCGTATGGCTCAGTGGTCGGGCTGGTTCTAGGCAGGGGGCCCTCCACCGCCCGCTAACCCTTCCCAGGGTCACGCGCCAGGCCGCACGAGACGCCGAGTGCGCGCCACTCGGTAGTCGGGCCAGCGGTAAGCGACGGGGCCAAGCAGATAGAGCACACCCGCAGGCGGAACAACATCTCCATTCCGTCATAGGGGAGTTCTATACCTGGAATATGGCGGATTGTTGAGGCCTGTAGCGTATGTGAGCCAAAGTCTTACGCCTTCAGAAAAGAACTATCCTACCCACAAGTTGTAGTTCCTAGCCTTGAAATGGGTGTCAGTAGACAAGCTGAAAGATTATCTGTACGGAGCCGAATTTGTGATAAAGACTGATAACAATCCTCTTACCTACGTCCTTACTACTGCGAAGCTGGATGCAACGGGACATCAGTGGTTGGCCGCTCTGTCAGGGTTTCGGTTCAGCCTGAAGTATCGCCCTGGAGTGAATAATCGAGATGCCGATGCTTTGTCAAGAAGACCCTACACTACAGAATGGACTCAGTTAACTCCAGATGGGGTGCAAGCTTTATGTCAAGGAGAGGGCCGGGTCAAAGGAGGGATTGAAGCAGAAGCCATAGGTTATGGCTGCGGCTGTTCCTGAGTTCTATTGTAATCCTACGCAGCTGAGGGATGAAAGCTTGCCTACTTTCTCGAAACAGGACTTGAGAGCCGATCAGGCTAGAGACCCTTTGATTGCATTAACCATGAAAGGCCTAACCGCGAACCAACGGGAAATTCTACTGACAATTCCCCAGAGAGGCGCTTGTATATCAAAGAGTGGGAACGGTTGAGATGTTGGATGGGGTGGTCTACCGAAGGGGCCCTCAAACAATGCTGAAGAGACCCAACAATTGTTCCTTCCCACCAAACACAGAGAGGGTGTGCTGCGGTCATTACACGATGACCATGGACATTTGGGTGCAGAGAGAACTTTTAAGTTAGTGAGAGACAGATTTTATTGGCCCTGTATGAGATCTGAAGTTGAAAGTTACTGTCATTCGTGTTTGAGGTGTATCCAGAGGAAAACCCTACCAACCCGAGCCGCTCCAATGAACCACCTGCAAAGTCAAGGACCCATGGATTTGGTGTGCATTGATTTACTGTGCTTAGAGCCGGATGCTAGTGGGCAGGGAAATATTCTAGTAGTGACTGATCATTTCAAGCTTTTTCTACAAAAGACCAATGTGCTCCTACGGTGGCAAAGGTTTTAATGGAAAAGTTTTTTGTTCACTATGGCCTACCAAGGAGAATACACTCGGATCAGGGCCGAGACTTTGAGAGCCGGCTTGTTGGGCAATTGCTGGAACTAGGAACTACTAGGCATTCAGAAGACCCGAACTACACCATATCACCCTCAAGGTGATGCTCAACCAGAAAGGTTTAATCACACGCTGCTAAATATGTTGGGGACATTGTCGAACAAAGAGAAGCAGAGCTGGAGTCGTCACATAGCTACGCTGGTGCATGCATACAACCGTACGGAGAGTGACGCTACTGGATACTCACCGTACCGTCTTATGTTTGGAAGAGACGCTCGACTGCCGGTTGATTTGGCGTTTGGGCTATCTCTGGATCAGACGTCTGTGGCCTCTCATAAAAATTACGTGGATAGACTTCAGAAGAATTTGGCCTCTGCGTTTGAACAGGCCCGTTTGACCTCAGGAAACAGGGAACAGAGGAATAAGCGAAACTACGACTTGAGAGTTCGGATACAGGATCTACACCCCGGTGATAGGGTTTTGTTGAAGAACTTAGGTGCTTCTGCAAGGCATAAGTTGGCGGATAGATGGAGTTCTCAAGTCTACATTGTCTGCAAGCAACTGCCGGGTTTGCCAGTTTACCAAATCCGACCGGATGGAAAGGCTGGGCCTCTTAAAAACTGGCACCGAAATCATCTGTTACCTGTGAGAGAGGCTGTAAGGATACCAGTTGGAGACAAACTTTCTCTACCGAATCCGCCTGCGCCACGCTCGACTCCCTTTTCTCGGTCTCAGCAGACACGGGTTGTTGAAGAGAGTGAAGAGGATAGTGAGGAAGGAAGTTTTTGTCTGGACTGGGTGCGCTCGCCAGAACCTGAAGAGGTCATTCCAGTTCCCGAACGGTGGGAAAGTAACCTGAGGCCTGAGGCTTCTGAATTCCAATTGGAAGTTCCCGAAACTTTGGAAATTCCTGTAGTTCCTGAAAATGCGTCCTATGATTATAGTTCTATGCCTTCACTGGAAGGATCATACTCCGAAGAGATGTCTGTTCCAGTTGTGGATGAAAGAACTGAACCCATACCTGCAGTACTTCCACCTGAAGAGGAGCTGATGGAGCCAGAATCAAAATGTTCTATCCGACCCCCCCAGAGACTTACCTACGACTCACCAGGACATAGCACTGAAGAGGCCGTCACCACAGTGCGAAGGTTGCCCGAAGTGCCTGCTATGTTAGCTGAGGTAGTCAGGAGCATGAGTCAACTTGAGGACGTATATCTGACCCATTGTATGTTTGCTGCTGAACCTGTATACATTGCCTAATGTTATGTAATTGTTATACCTCCTTGGAGAGACCCAAGAGTTCTAGGAGGGGGAGAGTGTAGCGCTGTTTAAAACTCTGTTGCTGTATTGCTCGGGTTTGGCCACCAGAGGGAGACAAGCGCAATGTAAACTATAATGGACACAATGGGACTACGTTTTCCAGCATGCTTTGGGGCAGAGACAGGAAGTGGGTGGGGAAGGAGAAAAGGACATCAGCAGCCTCAAGCGAAGGAGAGCCAGTGTGAGCCGAGGGGTGAACAGAGTAAGACGCACGTGAGACTGTGAGCAATTGTTACCAGGCCGGAGAGCAGGCACCGCCTTGCCGACGCTGGGGATCGATACAGTGACTTGCCAGAGACCTAGTAATCCACCGCTGAGAGGTTTTGCACAGACACAGAGTTCCAGATTGGACCCCGAGTTAGGAGACCGCGATGATCCACTGGGAGTGCAGGCGGTAGGCCGTAGTTCTTGTAGAAGACGGACAAGCAGGAGAAGCGGATCCGGTGGCACAGGGTCCCAGTATAATCCAGCGGAGAGACGTCCTTGTTCGGGCAGCGGAACAGATTGTCTGGCGGATGGGTGAGAGGCCTTCCAGGCCACAGTCAAAGTTTAACGAAGCACGCTGCAGTATTGCTTAAATCTACAGGGCCTCAACGTGACTAGTCGAAGATTTATTAAATCCATTCACTGGCCAGTCAAATATAGTACCCGGGTACCTGAGCTCACACATGCACACTTTTTGGGACATAACCTGCACGGGACTTACACTCCAGAGACGAAGGGTTAAACTTTTCTTTTACCGCTGCGCGTTTCTCGCATTATGAAATCCTGTTTTCTATATACCGTGCTTACATTATATATGCCGCTTTATTGAGACCAGTAAAGTATATAATTTATAAAATCCACAACAGTGCTGGTGTATATTTATTCCCTAGTGCGGAGAGACTAACCCGAGGTTAAATTCAGCGGCTCCTCCGGGAGTGAGCGCTACACTGTAATTGCCATACACAGGCATTATGCAGCACATACAGATATTGAATTGCTATTAATCTCATTCTGATAACTACAAATCCCCATAAGCAGGAGATCTCACCATTTTATTATCTGTCTGCAGCACAGTTACTGCATCTGCCTGTATGCTGATAATGCAGACCCCGTGTAAGCAGGAGATCTCACCATTTTATTATCTGTCTGCAGCATATTTACTGCATCTGCCTGTATGCTGATAATGCAGACCCCATGTCAGCAGATCTCACCATTTTATTATCTGTCTGCAGCACAGTTACTGCATCTGCCTGTATGCTGATAATGCAGACGCCGTGTAAGCAAGAGATCTCACCATTTTATTATCTGTCTGCAGCACATTTACTGCATCTGCCTGTATGCTGATAATGCAGACCCTGGCTGGCGCGGTCACTCATAGCATCGCACACATTAAGTACAGACTCTGTGGCCCTTGCACTGTGTGAATGAGAGCCTCCTGCCCAGAGACTACGGGCCATTACAATGTAAGCAAGTCACAAGTAATCAGGGGTTAACTCAGCACATGACTGCTGGTCAGGTTCTTCTGGTCTACCCACCAAAGCTCACCCGCCACACATGGGACCAGGAGTCATTGCTGTTGGGTTAAGGATTTGGCTGCTGTCTCGTAGCTCTGCGCAATGTGCGGCTCCTACACTGTGCAAGGTGTGTAGAAAGTCTTCAGGGTCTTCCAGGTTTGGGAGTTCCTGATCTGAAGTGGAGGAGCAGCGCGCGGCGAAAAGGGGAGAAAAATCACCTAAAATATTTTTAAACAATGTATAAGTAACAGGTCACGCGCCGTCAGCAGGATCTGCCAGGGTATTTCGGGTCAATAAAAAGCTCTGCTTTTCAGTATCGTTTCCTTTAACTCTCCATCAAGACCAAAGAAAGCTGAAACGAAAGAGAAACAAGACGTCAGAAGGACCCCGCTTCACCTCTCACTCACCACACACGGAGGCAGAGACCCAGCCAAGCACTAACACAGCCCTTTCCCACAGTTACAACAAAGTATCATGTTCCAATCCGCGCCCAGGCTGTGCCAGACCTCCCCGGGCAACCAGGGCTCCTCTCCCGATGGTCCAAGGAGCTTACTATCTGATCCCAGCCTGGTTACTGGGTGGCCGCGATGCTCGTTTTCACCTTGTGTCTGGATTTGATAGTGTTGGCTGTTTGTTGTACGTGTCCTTCCTGCGTGTCGTTCTGTTATCGTGTGTATTCGTTGGTTTTGCCACATCCTGGTTTGCTTCTGTTTTGTCAAACCGAATTTAGACCTGCTGGCGCTGAGCGTGTGTGTGTGAACGTGTGTGTGTGTGAGCGCGTGTGTGAGCGTGTGTGTGTGTGTGAGCGTGTGTGTGAGCGTGTGCGTGTGTATGAGTGTGCGTGTTTATGAGTGTGTGTGTGAGCGCGTGTGTGTGTGTGTGTGAGCGTGTGCGTGTGTATGAGTGTGCGTGTTTATGAGTGTGTGTGAGCGCGTGTGTGTGTGTGTGAGTGTGTGAGCGCGTGTGTAAGCGTGTGTGTGCGTGTGTGTGTGAGCGCGTGTGTGAACGTGTGTGTGTGAGCGCATGTGTGTGAGCAACTGCGTGTGTATGTGTGAGCGTGTGTGTGAGCGTGTGTGTGTGTGTGTGTGTGAGCATGTGTGTGTGTGTGTGCAGGTTTGGTATTTTTTGTCCTCCTGGTTTTGTTCACACGGGATCTATGTGTTCAAAAGATAATTCAAAGCGCAATGAAACAGGTTCCTTTTCCTGCTCCATCCAGTGTCTGGCTGATGGTTGTGGGCGTTTGGCTTCTGATCAAGTCTCTGCGATACCAGGGCTACCATTAGGGTCCCTTGCGCTGTTCTGGAGCTGTGAATGGACAGAGATCATGACGGGTCAGGTCTGATCCCGGAGCCGAGGAAAGAACCTCAGTGTGTTCCTGTTACATCGACAGCCTGGAGTTAGATATGCAATACTGTATCCACTATGAGTGTGGACTCCCTGACTTACCGGCAGGTGAGAGGTTAAAAACAGCAGCCACACGTGAAAAGTCACATAAACCCAGCCCCGCTCTCTGCTCATATAGTTACAGTTACAAGAACTTATACCGTGCCAACACATTCCGTAGCGCTTTACAATGAGAAAAGCACAGACAGGAGACATAAGAAATAATAAACCTAAGGAACAGACGACCCTGCCCGTGCAGCACTTTATACGAGTGCTCAGCCAGACGTCCCGTGAGCTTACAATCTAAGGGACAATGGCAGAACTACCGCCATAGCGACCCACGCGGGCGTTGTGGGGCCCGCTGAAGAGGGGTAGGCCTCGGCTGACCCGTCGGGTTGAGGGGGCCTGGATGCCATGCTGGGGGGTGCCCGGTCCTGAATAGCGTGAGAGTCCGTGTTGAAGGGGGAGGCGGCTGCATGTGTGCGCAGGTCACGCGGTCCGGCCAGTCAGGTGGTACTGAGTCTCTGTATCACCTGACTGGCTGGACCGCGTGTCCTGCACACGCACGCACGCAGCCGCCTGCTCTTTCCACAGACTCTCACGCTATTCAGGACCGGGCACCCCCCAGCATGGCATCCGGGCCCCCTCCCTGCATGGAATCAAAGCCACGGGGCTCCGCGGCCTGAAGGGGCCCCCTGCTGTCTCCAGGCCCCCCACACAAGTCAAAGAAAGGACACAGCAAGTAAATAATAAAGAATTCTGATACACTCACACGCACTGCACACTGCTGGGGGTTTATTGCTGTGGATATTGATACGCTGACACACACTGCGCATTGCTGAGGGTTTATTGCTGTAGATTCTGACATGCTCACTAGGGATGAGCCGAACACCCCCGAGTTCGGTTCGCATTCGAACTCGAACTTTTCAAATGTTCGAATTCGAACTCGAACTTAATACAAAATACAAGTCAATGGGACTCAAAGTTCGGTTTTTAGAGTGTCCTTCAAGAGGGCATATATGCTACATATTTGCCATAAAAGGTGTATGGGGGTCCGGGTAGTGCCCTGGGGGACAGGAAACAAGGACAAAAAGTTACATAGTTACATAGTTACATAGTTATATAGGCTGAAAAAAGACATGCGTCCATCGAGTTCAGCCTCTCCCACATAACCTACTGCTGTTGATCCAAAAGAAGGCAAAAAACCCAGTCTGAAATATGCAACATACTGGGAAAAAATTCCTTCTTGCCCCCAGAATGGCGTCAGATTTCTCCTTGGATCAAGAAGCTTTTACCCACATATTAAATATTATAACCCTTAATATTCTGTGTCTGCAGGAAGTCATCCAGTCGCTTTTTAAAAGTCTGTACAGACTCTGACCCAACCACCTCAACAGGCAGAGAATTCCACAGCTTTATTGTTCTCACTGTAAAATAACCCTTCCTATGCTTTAAGCTAAATTTTCTTTCTTCCAGTCTAAATGGATGACCCCTTGTCCTATGTATAGTCCTGTTAATGAATAGGTTATCAGACAATGGTTGATAATGGCCCCGTATATATTTATATAAGGTTATCAGATCCCCTCTAAGGCGCATTTTCTCTAAACTAAACAGGTTTAAGCTTGTTAGTCTTTCCTCATCACTTAACCCTTCCATCCCCCTTATTAATTTAGTTGCCCGTCTCTGCACTTTTTCTAACGCTATAATATCTTTTTTTAAGACAGGTGCCCAAAATTGCACGGCATATTCAAGGTGCGGCCTGACCATTGATTTATACAGAGGCAAAATTATGTTTTCTTCCCGTGAGTGAACTCCCCTTTTAATGCATGCCAATACTTTGCTGGCCTTGGCGGCTGCTGTTTGACATTGCACATTGTTACTTAGTTTGAAGTCTATGATTATTCCCAAATCCTTCTCCTGCTTGGATTTCCCTAACTCCGTACCATTTAGGGTATAAATTGCTTGTGTGTTCTTCACTCCAAAGTGCATAACTTTACATTTATCTAGATTAAATCTCATCTGCCATTTAAGTGCCCAGTCCCCCAATCTATCTAAATCCCTCTGCAGCGAAGTAACATCCTGCTCACATTGTATTACTTTTCCTAGCTTTGTGTCATCTGCAAACACTGATACATGACTTTCAATGCCTATCTCAAGGTCATTTATAAATAAATTGAATAGTATTGGTCCTATAACAGACCCCTGAGGGACACCACTTACCACTGGTGTCCATCTTGAAAATGTACCATTTATGACCACTCTCTGTACCCTATCTTTTATCCAGTTTTCTATCCAAGAACAAGTATTTTCATCTAGACCATTTTTTCTTAATTTAAGTAGTAACCTTTTGTGTGGAACTGTGTCGAAAGCTTTGGCAAAATCTAAGTAAATCACATCCACTGCGACCCCCTGATCTATACTTCTACTTACTTCCTCATAGAACGTAATTAGGTTAGTCTGACATGATCTGTGTTTCATGAAACCATGCTGATTTTTACCAATTACATTATACCTCCAAATAAATTCCTGAATATTATCCCTTAGTAACCCCTCAAATACTTTCCCAGCCACAGATGTTAAGCTCACAGGTCTATAATTCCCAGGCACAAATTTTAAACCTTTCTTAAATATAGGGACCACGTCAGCTTTTCTCCAATCCTCTAGTACTATTCCTGAAAGAAAAGAATCTTGAAAGTTTAAAAAAAAAACGTTTTTAAAGGGACAGTGAGTTTTCCATGAAATAAGGGTTAAAAATAAAAACAAAAAATTCCTTCAAATATCGTGCCTAGGAGGTCCCCATAACCTGCCCGTGAAGTGACGGATTTCTAGGATGTATAGAAACATTTAAAAACAAAAAAAATGACGTTTCAAATGACGGTAAATGATTTTCCTTTAATCTATTCGTAAACAACTGCTTGGGGCGGCAGTCTGTATGAAAAGACATTTTAGGACGCGCTGAAAAAATTTAGTAATTTTTTGGCTAAATTATTGTGAAATTTATGCAGGCTTTGGATGAAAGTAACAATAGGTGCTTTAAAATTGGGCTTTTAGCGTCGGCAACAGTGCCGTCACACAGTAACCCCTCTGTGGATATGAATCTGATACAGGCGTCAGTGGCAGTGCACCCAAATATTGTGCCTTTGGTGCCAGGCCAGCAAGTGCCATCATACAGTGACCCCTCTGTGGTATTGTGGAAGAGTGCAGGGGTGGACCATGCGGTCCTATATTAAAAAGATATGAATCTGGTAAAGGCGTCAGTGCAGCCAAATATTGTGCCTTTCATGGCAGCAAGTGCCTTCACACCGTAACCCTTTTGTGGTATTGTGGAAAGGTTCAGTGCTGGAGGTTTTGTGAATGCAGAAGACATCCCCGATCTATTCCGTTATGTCAGCATCAGGGGATTGATAACTGCTGATCCAGGACTGATTCATTTTTATAAATGTCAGCCGGTCTACAGAGTCGGTGGACAGACGCACTCTTTTGTCTGTGACAAAACCTCCAGCGGCACTGAACGTCCTTTCAGAAAGCACGCTATATGAAGGGCAACCTAGTAGCTGCATAGCATATTGGCTAAATTCTGGCCAGTGATCCAATCTCAACACCCAGTAAGCCAGTGGATCATCTGCTGGAAAGGTATCCAGGTCTGAGTAGGACCCGCTGGAATGCTGTCTGCGGAAAGACTGGGGCCTTGATGTCACCATTTGAGGAGGCAACAAGGATGGTGAGCAGGGACAGTGCATGCATCATTGACACAATTCCTTTAGTGTTCCTGCTGGAGCACACTCTGCGGGGAATTATAGATGTGTCTCTAGAGGCAGAGCAGCGGGAGGAAGAGACAGTGCATGCATCCTTGATCATCAGCCACTGTGGAGGGAGTAAAAATCCAAGTTGACCTGAACCTGTCCTTGTGTCATACTCACACAGGTACTCGTTGACGGTTTGTGGGAATGTGGATTTCTCTTTGAATTTATGCCAGGCGAACGCTTGCTGGCAATGACCGTCTGAAGTGGCTGCAGACTTTTCTGGCCTGGCTGAGAAGCTCTGCCAGCCCTGGGTACTTGGTTAGGAAACGCTGTACCACTAGATTTAGGACGTGTGCTAGGCATGGTATATGCGTCAATTTACCCTTGCGTAGGGCGGAGAGAAGGTTGCTGCCATTATCACAGATGACCATTCCCAGCTGAAGCTGTTAACCATCTCTGCACCTGCCCCTGCAGAGCTGACAGAATTTCTGGCCCGGTGTGGCTCCTGTCCCCTAAACAAACCAGCTCAAGCACAGTATGGCATCTTTTTGCTTGAGCCATTGCGTAGCCCCTGTCAGGCGTCGGTTTAACTGCCACTTCGCCAGAGACACAGAAGGAGGAGGAGGAGGAGGAAGAGGGAGAGGTGGTGGTGGAGCAGACAGACCTCATACAAGCAGCTCTCTGGAGGTGTGGTGGATGAACAAGCACCAGCACAGAGCCCAGTCTTGGATCCCTCCCAGCTGCAATCAGAGTTACCCAGTGTGCCGTGAAGGAAATGTAACGACCCTGTCCATGCTTGCTGGACCACGTGTCTAAAGTCACATGCACCTTGCTGCTGACTGCCTTTCCCAATGACTGGATAACATGGTCTTCCACGTGCTGGTATAGTGCTGGAATGGCCTTCCGTGAAAAGAAATGGTGTTTTGGAACCTACCACTGTGGTACAGCACATTCAGCAAATTCACGGAAGGGAGCAGAGTCCACCAGCTGGAAAGGCAGCAGCTGATATGTGAGTAATTTTGCTAAACTGGCATTTAGATGCTGTGCTTGGGGATGGTTGGGACTATATTTTTCTTTCGCTGCAGCAGCTGCAGCAACGTAATCTGACTGCGTAAATCTTCAGTTGCTGGGATGATGTCACATTGTGAGGAAGGACATGGTACATCCATTACTGTAGCATCATCCCTGTCAGTGGAGGTTGTAGGGAATGACATGGCAGGACATACAGTGGGGGTAGAGACAGATGAGGAGGAGGAGGACCTATGCAAAGCTTTGCGCCAATGGGATGTGTGGCAGGTGGTCATATGTCGCCTCAAGCACATGGTACCCAAGCGTCCGGTGTCTTTCCTACGCTTGAGCCTCATCTGACATAGATTACAAATAGCAACGTTGGGGTCTGCTGCACATTTCTTAAAGAACTCCCAGACAGCAGAGTTCCTGGATGTGTGCTTTGAGACAACAGCGCTCTGCAGCTGAGCAGCTCTGACATCTGATGCCTTGGACTGGCTAGTGCTACGGTTTGTCATAGAGGATGTTGTGCCTCGTGTTTGTTGTGCCTCCTCCTCACTTGACATCTTTGTTCGATCAGGCACCCAGGTGGAGTCAGTGACCTCATCATCATTGTCATCATCACCCCCTATCTCCTCGTCACTGGAGCCAACTTGGCAGGGTGCTGCAGCTGCTGAGGCAACATGAGTGCCAGTTATTTGTGTGTCATCACTGGCACCCCCTTCCTCTAGGTTGATTATACTCCCTTCCTCAACCTCAGAGATTGAATCAGAGCACTGTACTTGCTGCGCATCCTCAAGCAGCATGTCACTGTCATTGTAGTCAAACAATTCAGCTGACTCCTCTGTGTGTGATAGCGAGGCTACGGCAGGAGTAGCTGTGGACATGGAGGCTGCATTAGATGTTTTGGCAGCTGAGGTGGACTGTAAAGCACTACAAGCCTGGCTGGCAGAGGACTCGGAGGATGAGGATGGCCTGGTTAGCCAATCCACCAAATCCTCTGTATGTTGCTGCTGCTTAAGACGGCCAGCACCAGTTAGAAAGGACAAGCGTGCCCCTGCAGAGGATGCACCACGTCCACCACGACCAGAGGCACAGCCTCCCGACACAGGGGCTGCTTGCCCTCTTATCTGTGTCTGGGAGCGTCTGCCTGTCCTTTTTGGTCTTTCTGACATGGTGAGTGATATATAGATTAATATATACAGAACTCTGATTCAACTCTGGTATAAAGATTAAAGATTTAAAGAACTCTGGTATAACTCAGTGAGACACCCTGATAGCTGGCAGCCAGTGACAAGACACAGATTACAAGTTTCAGACACCTCCTATAAATCAGTGAGACCCCTTGATGGGTGGCAGTGAAACCTATTAATCAGTGAGACCCCTTGATGGGTGGCAGCCAGTGAGAACACACGGATTATAACAATTACCAAATGTTTTGTAGAAATTAGTGAGCCCCGAAATACTGCGTGGTACTGGCTGTGTGACAAGAGACGGATCACCTCAATTCACAAATGTTTTAAAGAAATTAGTGAGCCCCAAAATACTGCGTGGTACTGGCTGTGTGACAAGACACAGATCACCTCAATTCCCAAATGTTTTAAAGAAATTAGTGAGCCCCAAAAAGACTTCCTGGCACAGTTGCAAGACACAGAAGATCACCTCAATTCACAAATGTTTTAAAGAAATTTGTAACCCCCAACAAAACTTGCTGGCACAGTGACAAGACAAACATCACCTAAATTCCCTGATATTTGGTAGAAATGAGACCCCCCAGACCCCCCCAGTAGCGTGGCAGACCGGCAGTAACAAGACACAACTATCTCCTCTGAAATCTCCTCTCAAAATGCGTGCTGTAGCTATGCGTGGAAACATTGTATAGTATGCTGCTGGACTTAGCTCTTTGAGCCCATGATTGGGCAAAATTTGTCCAATCAGGACTCTGAGCCGTGATTGGCATACTGTTGAACCTGTCTTGCACCTGATCTGTGGTCAGGTGCGAGGCTGTAGCCAATTACGAGCTTCAGGCCAGTGGGAAAATGCATTGTGGTCCATTGTGATGCAATGTGGTCGAACATGTGGCGAACACCCGGAAATGTTCGGAGTTCGCGATTTAACCGAACAGGCTAAGTTCGGATCGAACTCCGAATCGTCCGAAGCGAACAGCTCATCCCTATTAAACAAGAGAATAACATAGGAATCAATAAAAAAAAATATTACCGTTTCTATTATTTTATTCAACCATTTATTCTTTTTTGTTTCAGCAAAAAGTCTTTTTATTTATTTATTTTTTAGATTTTTTCTGAATCTTTCTGGGTTTTTTTTTTGCGATTTTTTAAAAAATTTTATTCTGTAACAGTTCTGTTTTATTATTTTTAGAAGCTTTTTTATTATTTTCGTGCAATTTTATTGTTTTAAACGCCTTTTAAAGAGTAGACTTTTTTTTTCTTTTTGCTTTTTTTTTATCCCCAATTCGGCGGTGTTTGGCACATCATCTGTCTTCAACGGTAATCGGAGGGCTGATCGGCAGCATTCGGTGGTCCTTGCGTCGATTACTGAATTCATCTCAGGGTCGGCGAACTTGAACCGCCGAATCGCACCGAAGTGTGACGAATGAAAGAGCAGCAAAATTTCACTGAATAACCCCTTTAATGTAACACAAACCCTAAAGCAAAGAAACCGAACCCTAAAGTCTAACCCTAACCCGACATGTAGCCCTGAATCCGGCAGCACTGTCACCATAATGAGGATAAATTAAATATTAACCCTAACCTTAACCCTATAAACTGATCGTTTCTGAAGCCTCTCGTGTTCAGGATTAATGTAAACATTTTGGGTGAAGCAGAAAAATTATAAAAGAAAACAATTCCACCTGAAATTATTTCACCTACTCACGAAAAATGTGACCAGAAACTGCACGTTATCTCCGCATCCAAATTGCAATGCCCCCCCCTCGGTGTCTTTTAGGACGGCCCCTTTCCTGTACAATGCATTTTGGGGGACACCAATAATGCTGAATTATCTGCAGGGAACGAGAGAGCATCGAAATGTCGGTGACAATTAGGTACTCTCTGAATAACTCCCACTGAGTCACAGCATGAAACCGTGTGAGGTGACGGGTCTGTAAATTCCTGGTATTATGATGTAGTGGGATGCGATATGCAGGGCCGTAGGGAGGGTGAGGCCAATGAAGCACTAGCCTCGGGCACAGCTGCAATGGGGTGCAGGAGCAGGCAGAAAGGAAATCAGAGGAATCCTGGGCAGGGCCAGTGTGTGAGTGACAGGCACCAGTCAGACTGTGCAGCTCTGCTCTCCAATGGTATACAGGGGTGCGTGGGCGGGGCTCTAGCACCCAGAGGCCAGTCTGTAATCTGCACATGAGGGGAAGTGGAAGGAACTGACAGCTCTGAGCGGCAAACATCTGGCACATGTGGGGGAAACCTGCTGCCATGAGGACACAGGTAAGTAACAAATACATGGCTGCCACCTATGCTGCATCCCCAGCTCATTGCTTGCAGCATGTCCCAGGGGTCCAGAGCTCTTGCAGGATCCATTGGAGCCATGCAGTGATAGCTCTGCCCAGCCCTCTCACTCCATCCTGCCTGCCCATGTGATGCCCAGGAGGCAGAGCAGCCCTTCACACCTTCACATGGGTTACATTCCTGGTTTGGAAGGGATCTTGGGATAATTAACTGTTGTGATGTTATATTCTGGCGTTGGTCAGTCCCCGTTCTTTCTCACAACCGGCTGTGTTTACTATTTTCTTAATGTAGCGCTCACTCCCGGAGGAGCCGCTGAAATTGAACCACGGGTCAGTCTCCCAGCACTAGGGAATAAATATACTCCGGCACCGTTGTGGATTTTATAAATTATATAGTTTACTAGAATGAATGGCAAATAATAGATAACACGGTGTTCGTAGATATATTTACAGTATTTCGTATTTCGGGAAACGCGCAGCGGAAAAGAAATACGAGGCTTCGTATTTCGGGAAAACGCGCATCAGAACAGAAAATATAATGCTTCGAAATTCGAGAGACGCGCAGCGGAAACAGAAAAATACAATGCTTCGTAATTCGAGAAACGCGTATCGGAAAAAGAAATAAGAAACGAATCTTTAATCCCTTTCGGAGATTAGGAAGTGAGTCCCGCACAGGTTAAGTCCCGGAATGTAAATGTGTGTGTGTATTGTGGTACCCGGGTACTATTCAACTGGCAGTGAATTGCTTAAACGGTGTCTTCGACTAGTCAAGTTGGGGCCCTGTGGGTTTTAGAAACAACAGCAGCGTGCTTTCGTTAATCACAAACGGCCTTGGAGGCCTCTCACCCATCCGCCAGATTCTTAAGGCTCCGCTGACCCAGGACGTCTCTCCGCTCGATTTTGACTGGGGTGCCGGCTACTGGATCCGTTGTCTGGCTCTCTCTGCTCCAGCCGTGACTTGTCCAGCTTACCGCCTGCTCTCCCAATCCGATCGACCTGCGGTACTCCTAACTCGGGGTCCTCCGGCTTCCTTAATAGCAGCTTGGGTAAGATGGTGCATCGCTGGGTCTCCCTCTTGTAAGGCTGAACAACCCGATCTGGAACTCTGATAGGCCGCACCTGCGCTCCGGCCTAGCCACTCTTGCATTCTGCAGCACTGCGTCTTGTCTCCCTCACTCCCTGGCGCGCTCTGCCAGCTATCTTCACGAGGCTCAGGATGTAACGCTGTCTGTCCCATCCACTTCCTGTGTCCGCCCGCAAAGCATGCCGGGAAATGTAGTCTCAATGCAAAGTTCAGTGTCTCTCATCACGCTTGTCTCCCTCCAGTGGCCAAAAATAGGTACTGCCACGACAAGGATTTAAACACAGCGCTACATTAGATAACATAAAACTACAGATTGAGAATCACAGATATCTGGAGAGAGGAATAACCACAGACGCCAAACATAGGTTCTAAGTCTTTTAGTTACTGCCCTCTGAAGAACCAAACACATGGTCTCCTTAAGTACAGAAAGTGAGGTCACAGTAACACAGTAAAAGACATCCTGTAATACCTCTAATTGGTTTAAGCTTTTGCTGCATTTTCCAAACCATTTCAAACAAAAGAGCTGAGATACAATATGTTATTCAAATTAACCCTAAACAGTGAGAAGCTTTACAACATCCTGTTATAATCAATGGTCAGTTCCTTACATCAAAGAGAGCTTAGGCCGGTAAGTCTTAGAGTCTTTGTCAGAAAGAAACAAAGATGTTGACTTAATGTCTCCTTCCTCAATAAATGCTGGAAGCCATAATTGATGATCCTTCAAGGTTTGAGGCAGGTGTTCAACATCTGTTTCCTACTCTGACCCAAAAGACTTCAAGATACAAAGAGTTTATCTGAGGATCAATTTGATATAAGAATACGCATACATAGAAAGATTAAAATATTCCTCAACATTAACTAAATTCAGTTTAGGGATTCCAGCGGTATTGTTACTGGTTTCCCCAGGGGTTAATCATTACTGAAGCAAATCCTGCTGTTTCCATTTTATAGCTACATGTGCCCTAAATGAATATTATTCTTGTAGAAGTTGTCTCATTAATGTGGAGAGTTGTACATGAAAAATGAGGCCGCCCCCCCCCTCTGCCGACAAATCTGCAACACCCCATGGAAGAGGAATATTAGGGGACCTCAATACTGTAACAGGCCGGCCTCACCTCACCCACCACCCCCTGCATGCAGTGAGACATGCTAGAGTTTCACAGGGACATAGCTGAAGGCATTTACATACCAAGAGGTTCTGCAGAAGCTGTGTCTGTTACTAGGAGGACATGCGTGCCTTGCAGTCATACAAGCTGCCATGTCTGTATCTCAATGCTGTGTTCAGAGGAGGGCCGGCAGCCAGGGGCAAATAGAGTCACCCAAGACCTTTATATGTCTGTCCTTATAAATTTCTGTGTGTCTCTTTGATTTTCTGTGTTTTACTTGTATGTATATTTGTTATCTGTCTCACCCCTTGTACAGTGCTATGGAACTTGTTAGCGCTTTATAAATACTTGTAACTGTATGTGTCGCTGTCAGTGTGTTTTAAGGACTGTCATACTGCCTCTGTCAGTGACGTTTGTCTCCATCAGTCTCTTTTGTGTGTTTCATAGTAATTGGGAGTGTGTCAGTCTCTGTGTGTGTCTGAGTTTCAATGTGTCTGTTTGTTGGAGTCCCTGTGTACATATCAGTGGGTGTCAGCGAATAACTGTGTCTCTGTTTCAGTCACTGTGCGTATCAGTGTTCCTCTCCGTCTCTGTTCCCATTTCATCTGTTTCTGTGTGCCTGTCAATGTGTGTGTCCCTGTTAATGTGTGTGTGTCCCTGTTAATGTGTATGTGTCCCTGTCAATGTGTGTGTCCCTGTTAATGTGTGTGTGTGTCCCTGTTAATGTGTGTGTGTCCCTGTTAATGTGTGTGTCCCTGTTAATGTGTGTGTGTCCCTGTTAATGTGTGTATGTCCCTGTCAATGTGTGTGTGTGCCTGTCAATCAGGGTTATCCAAAGAGATCCGAATTGCTTGAGAAAGGTAACCGAACGCTGAAATTCAGCGTTCGGTTACCTTTCCTGGCCATTCGTCTATCCAGAGAGCAGACCTGGCGAATTGCCTGCACATACGGTGCCTGTTCGGTGCCTGTTCGAGGGCAGTGAATCCCCATGAAAAGCAATGCTTCGGCTATTCAGAGACACAAACCAGCAGTGAAAGGCTCCCGAAATGCCCTGCCATTCGGTGGTTTAATTCGACAAATTTATTCAGGCGAATCCCATAGGCTTCAATGTTAAAAATATTCCCGTTTTAATTCAATATCTAATAAACCGTTCATTATAGAATTCATCAGTAAAGAGTCTCTTTATTTATAGATTTTTTAGGATATTTTAAGCATTTTTCTGTTTTTTTTTTTTTTTTTTTAAAAATCCGATTTTTTTTTTTTAACCCTTTCGCTGCTGAGGCTTTTCACACCTCTGTGCTGAGGTCATTTTTACCGCTTTCGCTCATCATGTTTAACCCCGTTTTGTAGCCATGTTTTGATATATGGAAATCGCTACCAAGATGGTAGAGCGTAACAGGATAACAAATACCAGAAAAATTGTATATCACATTTGAGAAAGGTTGTAGATGAAGAGGAAATGAGAGACCAAAGGGTCTACCCCTAATGAGATTGGAAAAAACTTCAATTACCCTGATAGAGATATCAGAGTACTAGTGTCTCCCAAAGACCAGATTAATAATTAACTTTTAATGAACTCAATTTA
>RXON01004738.1:0-32968 GCA_009667805.1 Leptobrachium leishanense | reverse complement strand
GGGCAGAGGCCAGCGGCTCTCTGCCCTGGCGTCAGCTCTTCTGCTGGTTGGCCGAGTACGGAAACGGCAACCGGGAGGACAAACGGGGTCAAACCCGGCTGCTCTCCCTGGCCGCCGACGAGGGGACTGGATCGCTGCCGCGGCAGTCGTACAGGGTCATCCTCGGCTGCCCCTTGAGGCAAACTGAGAGGGATGGGCAGAGGCCAGCGGCGCTCTGCCCCGTGGCCAGCTCGTCAGCTGGGCGAGGATCTCCCTGCGGGAGGATGTTTCTTCACCCCCCGGGGCAATCAATGGTGCGCACAACCCGTCCGGGGGAACCATCCGTCTGCTCCTCCGGGCCGACTTTGAGTAGTGGGCAGAGGCCAGCGGCGCTCTGCCCCGTAGCCAGCTCTTCTGCTGGCGAGAGATCTCCTTGAAGAAGGATGGCTGCTTCACCCCGGGACAACCAAGGGTTGCGCACAACCCATCCCGGGGGAACCATCTGTCTGCCCCTCCTGGCAGACTTTGGGCAGTGGGCAGAGGCCAGCAGCACTCTGCCCCGTAGCCAGCTCTTCTGCTGGTTGGAGATCTCCTTGGGGAAGGACGGTTGCTTCACCCCCCGGGACAACCAAGGGTTGCGCACAACCCATCCCGGGGGAACCATCTGTCTGCCCCTCCTGGCAGACTTTGGGCAGTGGGCAGAGGCCAGCAGCACTCTGCCCCGTAGCCAGCTCTTCCGCTGGGTGGAGATCTCCTTGGGGAAGGATGGTCACTTCACCCCCCGGGGCAATCGACGGTTGCGCACAACCCATCCCGGGGAGACCATCCGTCTCCTCCCCCGCTGGACCCGTGGCCTCGGCCACCCTGTCTCCTCTGCAGGGTGAGGGGGGTAACTTCCTCAGACGACCCCCCCACGGGCACCCATGAGTCCGCCTCGGCTTCCCATAGGTCCCAAACCTGGGACTGTCGACTTCCTCCGTCGACCCGTCCCACCACGGGGAGCTCAGGCTCGACTGCGGAACGCCGTCCAACAGTCTTCGATAAGCCACCTCGAGCTCCCACTCTCGCTCGGCTAGGGACTCCAGCTCCTCAAACACTGAGTCCCTGCTGTCTGACGGGATCTCCAGTTCCCGTCGCTCCAGGATGTCCTCCATCCGTTCCTCGGTCTCCTCTCCAAAATCGGGGTCGGCGGCCATGCTCGCGTAGAGCAGTCCTGTGCCTCCGTAGCGAGGCCCTGCAACGGAACTGCCTCCCAACGGCCGTACTGCCGGAGCGGCGGTTAGCCACCGGAGCGCGCGCGGTACGCGGCGTCCAGTGCGACCTCCTCCTGCACCAGACTCCAGAGCTCGGCCTCCCACTCTTCTGGGGCCCGGCCCTGCAGGAACGCTGCCCGCACAGCGTACTGCTTCCCGTAGACGTCAGCGTCGGAAGGAATGTCCACATCATGGCAGTCCCGCTCATGGTCCAGGGCCTCGTACCACAGCTCCTCTGTGGACCCCTGGTCCCGCTCTGGACCCTCCTGCAGCTCTCTTGCCAGCACGACCTTCATGTCTGCGAAGGTGCCGGCACAGGAGCACCGCTCCTCAATGGGGAATATGGCGTCCTCAGATGCAGCTCCAGGCGAGCTGTGAGTCTCCATCCGAGGTCGCTGGGATGAGTGATGTCCTCAGTACAGGCTCCAGACGAGCTGAGAGTCCCGCAAGCGTCGTCACTGGGGGTTGTGGATTCCCCGGGTGAAGCTCCAGACGAGCTGTGAGTCTCGACCCAGGGTTCCACGGGGTAGGGTTCGGGGTCATTGTACTCAGTCTCTGCTCCGCGGAGCTCTTGCCAACCGCAGCTGGTGCTGGCGTTCCTTCTCCAGCTCAACTTCCCGGTAGAACTCCCGAATCACCTTACATCGGTCCTCTGTCGTCGGGGCATCTCCAAGCAGTGCGATCCGACGCCGCACCTCTCTGAGGTCAGCGCCTTCCTCCACCTCTGCGTGGACAGGCTGGGGACGGGCGTCGTCGCCTCGTCCTGATCCATCCTGGTCAGCTCCTTGATCAGGGTCTTCCTTTTCTTGTTACCCGGCGTTCCTCCCCGGTTCTCCAACATCCCACGCAGGGTGTCCCGGTTGTAGGGGGTGTACACCGCCATGGCGTAGTGTCTCCCAGGGGTCTGCAGAGAGCGATCCCACCGCTGCCACCAGTATGACGGAATGGGATGTTGTTCCGCCTGCGGGTGTGCTCAATCTGCGTGTCCCCTTCGCTTACCGCTGGCCCGACTACCGAGTGACGCGCACTCGGCGTCTCGTGCGGCCTGGCGTGACCCTGGGGAAGGTTAGCGGGCGGTGGAGGGGACCCCTGTCTAGAACCAGCCCGACCACTGAGCCATACGGCACTCAGCGTCCCGAGCAGCTGGTTCACTGACCTTGCAGGCGTGGGACGCCTGTGGAGACCGGATCTGCCGCGGAGAGAATGTCGGATGTGGGAAACGTTTCGGATCTTGCGGGAAACGTTTCCGATCGCGGTGCGGGTAGCTCTTCGGATCTCGGTGGAAGACTCTTCGAATCGGATCGAGGCTGGATGAATCTTCGGATCTGCCGGGATGGGCGAGGGATTCGGATCGCACCGCAATCCCTCGCAATACCGAAGCGCGGTACGCGGCCGCGCCCTTCGGTTCGGATCTCCGTCTCTCTGAGAACCGACTCTTCATGCGCTGCGCCTCTGCCCTGCTACACGATGCAGGCACAGAGCGCTCGCTTCGGTTCGTACCTGGATGGACACCGTACTCTGAGATCGCGGGGGACTCTCAGATACGAAAACACGGTGGAAATAAAGACACACCAGTCAAAGCTGAATGCACTGCAGAATCTGCCTTTTATTGTTTACAGTACAGGCTTTTTTTACTTCTTCTCATAATTAGAATACAATGGGACTCCTTGCCCGCCCTCCCAGGACCCATTGGCCCTTAGCCTTCAGGGAGTCGCCAATTCGGACCGGATGGTCCGAATCGGCCATTTTACGATTCGAACCGGATGGTTCGGATCGGCCATTTTCCGAATCGAAATTCCAACTGCGCCACAAGGATCGGAAAATGGCGGCGAGCAAGGCAACAAAGGGGAAAATACATTACACCATAACCAACGGGAAACACTTTATTAACACCACACAATGTCACCTCTAAACAAAAATACTGGTAAAACGGGGTGCGTGCCACCACACCCAAGTGTCCATGTCACCACTGTCACTGCGCGCCGCCCCTGGCTGAGGGTGCTGGGCCATCCCGTGACAGCGGGGTATTAGTAACTGAGGATTAGAGTAATGTGCAGTATGAATGAAGTACGTTTCTGGGTAACCCGTGATTATAATACAGTGTGATTGAGGGGGGGATTAGTCTGATTTGGGGGGGATTCATGTCACCCCTGATATTGTCCAGTTCCTATTGTCCTGTCTGCTATTGATCCTTGTCCCCCTGATGATCCCCCTCATTATTCCCTGTGGTCTCGGAGTAAGACGCCCCTCTCTGTATTTCACAGCCTGGGTCGACGGCGAGGGGGCCCTGAGAGACAAACTCTTTGAAAACTATAACGCCATAATCCGGCCGACCAGGAAGCACAGCGATAAGGTGACGGTGCAGGTGGGGATGACGTTATCTCAGCTCATCGGCCTGGTAAGGAGGGAGACCCCCAAAACTTCACTATGACCGTCTGACTCGCACAACGTCACACAAGATGGTTTTGTCTAATAATTCCATAATGCACATTGATTTTTTTTTAGGTTAATGTTATGTAATGATAGACCCCTTTTACTCCTTTACCTGTGTGGGGAGAGGGGTTTCTGGGTAACCGGTCTGCCCCCTCCCTCCCTCCTTCCAACAAATTCCTTCTCCATATCCACCCAACCCATGAAATGTCCACTGTCCCCTCCCCATATCCACCCAACCCATGAAATGTCCATTGTCCCCTCCCCATATCCACCCAACCCATGAAATGTCCATTGTCCCCTCCCCATATCCACCCAACCCATGAAATGTCCACTGTCCCCTCCCCATATCCACCCAACCCATGAAATGTCCACTGTCCCCTCCCCATATCCACCCAACCCATGAAATGTCCACTGTCCCCTCCCCATATCCACCCAACCCATGAAATGTCCATTGTCCCCTCCCCATATCCACCCAACCGATGAAATGTCGACTGTCCCCTCCCCATATCCACCCAACCCATGAAATGTCCATTGTCCCCTCCACATATCCACCCAACCTGTGAAATGTCCACTGTCCCCTCTCCATATCCACCCAACCCGTGAAATGTCCAAGTCCCTCCATATCTACCCAACTCGTGAAATGTCCACCATCCCTCTCCATAGAAATGTACACTGTCCCTCTCCATATCCACCCAACTCCATCCATTTCTGCTAAATCCTCTGTCCATACCTGCCTGTTTTCTCTCCATGCCCTCCTATCCCATGAAATATCCACCCTTTCCATGTAAGTACCTGCCTCACCCTTTAGCTACACGTCCTTTGACCTTACATACCTGTCTTTTGTCCATATCCACCCATATAGAGCCATTTCTTCATTACAGTATGTAACTGGGTTTTCACAATGTGGCAAAATAAAAAGTCTCTCGTGCGAGATTATCATGACCCATTCTGGGAACTCTCCTCTCACCTGTCCTGCCCATCCACTGCCCATAATGCAGCCATATATCACCACTAGGGATGAGCTGTTCGGTTCGGACGGTTCGGAGTTCGGTCCGAACTTAGCCTGTTCGTTCTGTTCGCGAACTCCAAACATTTCCGGGTGTTCGCCGCATGTTCGACCACAATGCACTTTCCCACTGGCCTGAAGCTCGTAATTGGCTACAGCCTTGCACCTGACCACAGGTCTGGTGCAAGACAGGTTCAACACTATGCCAATCACGGCTCAGAGTCCTGATTGGGCAAATTTTGCCCAATCATGGGCTCACAGAGCGAAGTCCCGCAGCACACTATATAAGGTTTCCACGCACCGCTTGCACGCATTTGAGGAGATTTCATAGGAGATAGTAGTTGTGTGTTCTTACTGGCGGTCTGCCACGCTACTGGGGGGTCTCATTTCTACCAAATATCTGGGAATTGAGGTGATCTGTCTCTTGTCACTGCCAGCAAGTATTTTGGTGGTCACAAATTTCTACAAAACATTTGGGAATTGTTATAATCCGTGTGTTCTCACTGGCTGGTTTCTGAGACTTGTAATCTGTGGCTTCTCACTGCCACCCATCAGGGGGTCACACTGAGTTATACCAGAGATCTGTAAATCTTTAATCTTTATACCAGAGTTGAATCAGAGTTCTGTATATATTTAATCTATATATCACTCACCATGTCTGAAAGAACAAAAAGGACAGGCAGACGCTCCCAGACACAGATAAGAGGGCAAGCAGCACCTGTGTCGGGAAGCTGTGCCTCTGGTCGTGGTGGATGTGGTGCATCCTCTGCAGGGGCACGCTTGTCCTTTCTAACTGGTGCTGGCCGTCTTCTTAAGCAGCAGTAACATACAGAGGATTTGGTGGATTGGCTAACGAGGCCATCCTCATCCTCCGAGTCCTCTGCCAGCCAGGCTTGTAGTGCTTTACAGTCCACCTCAGCTGCCACAGCATCTAATGCAGCCTCCATGTCCACAGCTACTCCTGCCATAGCCTCACTATCACACACGGAGGAGTTAGCTGAATTGTTTGACTACAATGACAGTGACATGCGGCTTGAGGATGCGCAGCAAGTACAGTGTTCTGATTCAATCTCTGAGGTTGAGGGAGTATAATCAGCCTAGAGGAAGGGGGTGCCAGTGATGACACACAAATAACTGGCACTCATGTTGCCCCAGCAGCTGCAGCATACTGCCAAGTTGGCTCCAGTGACGAGGAGATAGGGGGTGAAGATGACATTGATGATGAGGTCACTGACTCCACCTGGGTGCCGGATCGAACAGAGGAATCAAGTGAGGAGGAGGAGGAGGAGGAGGCACAGCAAACACGAGGCACAACGTCCTCTATGACCAACCGTAGCACTAGCCAGTCCAAGACATCAGATGCCAGAGCTGCTCAGGTGCAGAGCGCAGTGGTCTGAAAAGCACACACGCAGGAACTCTGCTGTCTGCTGGGAGTTCTTTAAGAAATGTGCAGCAGACCCCACCGTTGCTATTTGTTATCTATGTCAGATGAGGCTTAAGCGTGGGAAAGACACCAGACACTTGGGTACCACGTGCTTGAGGCGACATATGACCTCCTGCCACACATCCCATTGGCGCAAAACTTTGCGTAGGTCCTCCTCATCTGTCATGCACAGATGTCGTTACATGTCCTTCACGGCACACTGGGTAACTCTGATTGCAGCTGGGAGGGATCCAAGACGGGGCTCTGTGCTGGAGCTGGTTCATCCACCACGCCTCCAGAAAGCTGCTTGTATGAGGTCTGTCTGCTCCACCACCACCACCACCTCTCCCTCTTCCTCCTCCTCCTCCTTCTCTGTCTCTAGCGAAGTGGCAGTTAAACCGACGCCTGACAGGGTCTACGCAATGGCTCAAGCAAAAAGATGCCATACTGTGCTTGAGCTGGTTTGTTTAGGGGACAGGATCCACACCGGGCCAGAAATTCTGTCAGCTCTGCAGGGCCAGGTGCAGAGATGGTTAACACCACGCCAGCTTCAGCTGGGAATGATCGTCTGTGATAATGGCAGCAACCTTCTCTCCACCCTACGCAAGGGTAAATTGACGCATGTACCATGCCTAGCACACGTCCTAAATCTAGTGATACAACGTTTCCTAAGCAAGTACCCAGGGCTGGCAGAGCTTCTCAGCCAAGCCAGAAAAGTCTGCAGCCAATTCAAATGGTCATTCCCAGCAAGCGTTCGCCTGGCAGAAATTCAAAGAGAATTCCACCTTCCCACAAACCGTCTGATCTGTGACATGCCCACCAGGTGGAACTCGACATTAGCAATGCTGCAGCGTCTGCACAAGCAGCAGAGGGCCATCAACGAGTACCTGTGGGAGTATGGCACAAGGACAGGTTCAGGTCAACTTGTTTTTTCTCCCCCCCCCCCCCAGTGGCTGATGATCAAGGATGCATGCAGTGTACTGTCACCATTTGAGGAGGCAACGAGGATGGTGAGCAGGGACAGTGCATGCATCAGTGACACAATTCCTTTAGTGTTCCTGCTGGAGCACACTCTGCAGGGAATTATAGATGTGGCTCTAGAGGCAGAGCAGCGGGAGGAAGAGGAGGCCTTCCCTAGCTCTGAAGGCCCCAGTCTTTCCGCAGACAGCATTCCAGCGTGTCCTCCTCAGATCAGACAGAAGAAAGATGAGTTGGAGGAGGAATATTTAAGTAGTGGGGGCATTGAAGGTGGGGATTCCTCAAGGGAGGGTTTTGTGTGCCCAGAAACACAAGGGCTAGTGCATGGCTGGGAGGAGGAAGTGCACGATGGGGTCATCCTCATTGACCAGGAAGACTCGGAGCTAATGCCACCTCCAACCTACGCTGCATGGGCTCCCTTATAATGCAAAGCCTGCTAAAGGACCCCAGGATTTGTGCTATCAAGGAGAGGGATCATTACTGGTTGGCAACCCTTCTTGATCCACGATACAAGGGGAAAGTTGCAGAGCTCATCCTGCCCGCACAGAGGGAGCACAGGATGAAAAAACTTGATGCTTTAAAGTGACACTTGTGAAACACCTTTCCAGGCACTGGTAGGTTACCAAGTGATGACACACGTGCTTCTGAGGCTGCGGGTGATCAGAGGAATAGTGGTGAAGGCCAGGGCCGCTTGACTGATGCATTTTTAAAAAAAATTAGTCCACGACGCCCAGGGACGTCAAATGTAGGCACACATGGCCAGCGTCTTCACCATATGGTGCAGGACTACTTAGGGGCAAGGGCAGACCTGGATACGTTTCCAGCAGATGATCCACTGGCTTACTGGGTGTTGAGATTGGATCACTGGCCAGAACTTAGCCAATATGCTATTATGCTATGCAGCTACTAGGTTGCCCTTCATCTAGCGTGCTTTCTGAAAGGATGTTCAGTGCCGCTGGAGGTTTTGTCAGACAAAAGAGTGCGTCTGTCCACCGACTCTGTAGACCGGCTGACATTTATAAAAATGAATCAGTTCTGGATCAGCAGCTATCAATCCCCTGATGCTGAAGTAAAGGAATAGATCGGGGATGTCCTTCTGCATTCACAAAACCTCCAGCACTGAACTCTTCCACAATACCACAAAAGGGTTACGGTGTGAAGGCACTTGCTGCCACCAAAGGCACAATATTTGGCTGCACTGACTCCTGTGCCACATTTATATCATTTAAATTTTTTGAACCGCAGGGTCCAACCCTGCACTCTTCCAAAATACTACAGAGGGTTTACTGTATGATAGTACTTGCTGGCCTGGCAGTCTGGCACCAAAAGCACAATATCTGGGTGCACTGACGCCCATTACCAGATTCATATCTTTTTAATATAGGATAATTGTATTCAGAATGAAATCCTACAAGGACTTTTTAAAGAACCATATGCAACTAAAATGACATCAATTGGTTTTGTAAAACAGTAGTAAATGTTTCTTTTGTGAATTCTTCATTGACACAATTATTCAACCCCTTAAAGACTACCACTCTGAAGAACAGAGGTTCATTCAAGTGTTTTCAATCAGGTATTGAAAACACCTGTGGATGTCACGGAGCAGCAATAAAGCATAATAAGCACCAATTAGGCAGCTTTAAAATGACTGTGATACTCAGCTCCTTCTAGACATTTACTGGTGTGGTTACAAACATGGTGAAGTCAAGAGAATGGTCCAGGAAGACAAGAGAAGAGGTGATTACTCTTCACAGGAAGGGCAATGGCTATAAGAAGATTGCAAAGATGTTAAACATACCAAGAGAGACCATAGGAAGCATCATTCGCAAATTCAAGGCAAAGGGCACTGTTGAAACGCTACCTGGTCGTGGCAGAAAGAAGATGCTGACTTTGACTGCTGTGCGCTACCTGAAGCGTTGAGTGGAGAAAAGTCCCCGTGTGACTGCTGAGGAACTGAGAAAAGATTTGTCAGATGTGGGTACTGAAGTTTCAGCTCAGACAATACGGCGCACACTGTGTAATGAAGACCTCCATGCTAGAACTCCCAGGCGCACCCCCTTGCTGTCTCCAAAGAATAAGAAGAGTCGACTGCAGTATGCCAAAAGTCATGTGGACAAACCACAGAAGTTTTGGGATAGTGTTCTGTGGACTGATGAAACAAAATTAGAACTGTTTGGGCCCATGGATCAACGCTATGTTTATAGGAGGAAGAACAAGGCCTATGAAGAAAAGAACACCTTGCCTACTGTGAAGCATGGCGGGGGTCAATCATGCTTTGGGGCTGTTTTGCTTCTGCAGGTACAGGGAAGCTTCAGCGTGTGCAAGGTACCATGAATTCTCTTCAGTACCAGGAGATATTGGATGACAATGTGATGCAGTCCGTCACAAACCTGAGGCTTGGGAGACGTTGGACCTTTCAACAGGACAATGATCCCAAGCATACCTCCAAGTCCACTAGAGCATGGTTGCAGATTAAAGGCTGGAACATTTTGGAGTGGCCATCGCAGTCACCTGACTTAAATCCGATTTGAGAACCTCTGGTGGGACTTAAAGAAAGCAGTTGCAGTGCGCAAGCCTAAGAATGTGACTGAACTGGAGGCTTTTGCCCATGACGAATGGGCGAAGATACCCGTAGATCGCTGCAAGACACTTGTGTCAAGCTATGCTTCACGTTTAAAAGCTGTTAAAACTGTAAAAGGATGTTGTACTAAGTACTAAGATTGAATGTCACTTGGGGGTTGAATAAAACTGATAATGATGTGAGCACAGAAAAGACATTTGTGGTTATTTCATTATAAATGTTATGTTATATTTGTCTGACCTACACGTGCCTCTTTGATTTAATTGTAAGCAAGATGACTGAATGATCAAAATCCATGTCAAACTGGCCAAAACACTCAATTTCAGTGGGGGTTGAATAATTTTGAACACAACTGTATATGCAAGATATTTGCCATAAAAGGTGTATGGGGGTCCGGGTAGTGACCTTGGGGACAGGAAAAAAAGGGGAAAAAAAATGTTTTTAAAGGAACAGTGAGTTTTTCATGAAATGAGGGTTAAAAATAAAAACGAAAAATTCCTTCAAATATCGCGCCTAGGAGGTCCCCATAACCTGCCCGTGAAGTGGCGGATTTGTAGGATGTATAGAAACATTTAAAAACAAAAAAAATTACATTTCAAATGACGGTAAATGGTTTTCCTTTAATCTATTCATAAACTACTGCTTGGGGCGGCAGCCTGTATGAAAAGAGGAGACGTTTTAGGATACGCAGAACAAGTTTAGTGATTTTTTTTTGGCTAAAGAATTGTGAAACTTATGCAGGCTTTGGATGAAAGTAGCAATAGGTGCTTTAAAATTGGGCCTATAGTGTCAGCAACAGTACCGTCACACCGTAACCCCTCTGTGGTATTGTGGAAGAGTGAAGGGTTGGACCCTGCGGTCAAATATTAAAGTGATATGAATCTGGTAATATAGGCGTCAGTGCAGCCAAATATTGTGCCTTTTGATGGCAGCAAGTGCCTTCACACCGTAACCCCTTTGTGGTATTGTGGAAGAGTTCAGTGGTGGAGGTTTTGTAAATGCAGAAGACATCCCCGATCTATTCCGTTACGTCAGCATCAGGGGATTCATAGCTGCTGATCCAGGACTGATTCATTTTTATGAATGTCAGCCGGTCTACAGAGTTGGTGGACAGACGCACTCTTTTGTCTCTGACAAAACCTCCAGCGGCACTGAACGTCCTTTCAGAAAGCACGCTGGATGAAGGGCAACCTAGTAGCTGCATAGCATATTGGCTAAATTCTGGCCAGTGATCCAATCTCAAAACCCAGTAAGCCAGTGGATCATCTGCTGGAAAGGTATCCAGATCTGCGCTTGCACCTAGGTAGTCCTGCACCATACGGTTAAGACGCTGGCAATGGGTGCCTACATTTGACGTCCCTGGGCGTCGTGGACTAAAAAATATTTAAAATGGCATCAGTCAAGCGGCCCCGGCCTTCACCACTATTCCTCTGATCATCCGCAGCCTCAGAAGCACCTGTGTCATCACTTGGTAACCTACCAGTGCCTGGAAAGGTGTTTCACAAGTGTCACTTTAAAGCGTCCTCAAGTTGTTTCATCCTGTGCTCCCTCTGCGGGCAGGATGAGCTCTGCAACTTTCCCCTTGTATCGTGGATCAAGAAGGGTTGCCAACCAGTAATGATCCCTCTCCTTGATAGCACGAATCCTGGGGTCCTTTACCAGGCTTCGCAGGATAAGGGAGCCCATGCAGCATAGGTTGGAGGTGGCATTAGCTTCTGAGTCTTCCTGGTCAATGAGGATGACCCCATTGTGCACTTCCTCCTCCAAGCCACGTACTAGTCCTTGGGTTTCTGGGCACACAAAACCCTCCTTTGAGGAATCCCCACCTTCAATGCCCCCACAACTTAAATATTCCTCCTCATCCTCCTCCTGTCTGATCTGAGGAGGACCCGCTGGAATGCTGTCTGCGGAAAGACTGGGGCCTTCAGAGCTAGGGAAGGCCTCCTCTTCCTCCTGCTGCTCTGCCTCTAGAGCCACACCTATAATTCCCCACAGAGTGTGCTCCAGCAGGAACACTAAAGGAATTGTGTCACTGATGCATGCACTGTCCCTGCTTACCATCCTCGTTGCTTCCTCAAATGGTGACAGTACAGTGCATGCATCCTTGATCATCAGCCACTGCGGGGGGAACCAAGTTGACCTGAACCTGTCCTTGTGCCATACTCACACAGGTACTCATTGATGGCCCTCTGCTGCTTATGCAGACGCTGCAGCATTGCTTATGTCGAGTTCCACCTGGTGGGCATGTCACAGATCAGACTGTTTGTGGGAAGGTGGAATTCTCTTTGAATTTCCACCAGGCGAACACTTGCTGGGAATGACCGTCTGAAGTGGCTGCAGACTTTTCTGGCCTGGCTGAGAAGTCTTGCCAGCCCTGGGTACCTGGTTAGGAAACACTGTACCACCAGATTTAGGACGTGTGCTAGGCATGGTACATGCGTCAACTTACCCTGGCGTAGGGCAGAGAGAAGGTTGCTGCCATTATCACAGACGACCATTCCCAGCTCAAGCTGGCGTGGTGTTAACCATCTCTGCACCTGCCCCTGCAGAGCTGACAGAATTTCTGGCCCGGTGTGGCTCCTGTCCCCTAAACAAACCAGCTCAAGCACAGTATGGCATCTTTTTGCTTGAGCCGTTGCATAGCCCCTGTCGCGAGTCGATTTAACTGCCACTTCGCCAGCGACACAGGAGGAAGAGGGAGAGGTGGTGGTGGAGCAGACAGACCTCATACAAGCAGCTTTCTGGAGGCGTGGTGGATGAACAAGCTCCAGCACAGAGCCCCGTCTTGGATCCCTCCCAGCTGCAATCAGATTTACCCAGTGTGCCGTGAAGGAAATGTAACGACCCTGTCCATGCTTGCTGGACCACGTGTCTAAAGTCACATGCGCCTTGCTGCTGACTGCCTTTCCCAATGACTGGATAACCTTGTCTTCCACGTGCTGGTATAGTGCTGGAATGGCCTTGCGTGAAAAGTAATGACGTTTTGGAACCTGCCACTGTGGTACAGCACATTCAGCAAATTCACGGAAGGGAGCAGAGTCCACCAGCTGGAAAGGCAGTAGCTGCAATGCGAGTAATTTGCTAAGCTGGCATTTAAACGCTGTGCTTGGGGATGGTTGGGACTATATTTTTTCTTTCGCTGCGGCAACGTAATCTGACTGAGTAAATTTTCAGCTACTGGGATGATGTCACATTGTGAGGAAGGACCTGGTACATCCATTACTGTAGCATCATCCCTGTCAGTGGAGGTTGGAGTCAATGACATGGAAGGACATATAGTGGGGGTAGAGACAGGTGAGGAGGACCTACGCAAAGTTTTGCAACAACGGGATGCATGGCAGGTGGTCATATGTCGCCTCAAGTCCGTGGTACCCAAGCGTCCGGTGTCTTTCCCACGCTTGAGCCTCATCTGACACAGATTACAAATAGCAACGTTGCGGTCTGCTGCACATTTCTTAACTCTCAGACAGCAGAGTTCCTGGATGTGTGCTTTGAGACAACAGCACTCTGCACCTGAGCAGCTCTGACATCTGATGCCTTGGACTGGCTAGTGCTACGGTTGGTCATAGAGGACGTTGTGCCTCGTGTTTGTTGTGCCTCCTCCTCCTCCTCACTTGACTCCTCTGTTCGATCAGGCACCCAGGTGGAGTCAGTGACCTCATCATCATTGTCATCACCCCCTATCTCCTCGTCACTGGAGCCAACTTGGCAGTATGCTGCAGCTGCTGGGGCAACATGAGTGCCAGTTATTTGTGTGTCACTGGCACCCCCTTCCTCTAGGTTGATTATACTCCCTTCCTCAACCTCAGAGATTGAATCATAGCACTGTAGTTGCTGCGCATCCTCAAGCAGCATGTCACTCTCATTGTAGTCAAACAATTCAGCTGACTCCTCTGTGTGTGATAGCGAGGCTACGGCAGGAGTAGCTGTGGACATGGAGGCTGCATTAGATGCTTTGGCAGCTGAGGTGGACTGTAAAGCCCTACAAGCCTGGCTGGCAGAGGACTGGGAGGATGGCCTGGTTAGCCAATCCACCAAATCCTCTGTCTGTTGCTGCTGCTTAAGACGGCCAGCACCAGTTAGAAAGGCCCCTGCAGAGGATGCACCACGTCCACGATTACCAGAGGCACAGCCTCCCGACACAGGGGCTGCCTGTCCTCTTATCTGTGCCTGGGAGTGTCTGCCTGTCCTTTTTGGTCTTTCTGACACGGAGAGTGATATATAGATTCAAGATATATAGAACTCGGATTCAACTCTGTTATAAAAATTGGTGATATGCTGCAGAACTTCTTCAACTCTAGTATAAAGATTAACGATTTCCAGAACTCTGGTATAACTCAGTGAGACCCCCTGATGGGTGGCAGTGACAAGACACAAATTACAATTCCCAGAAACCACCTACAAGTCAGTGAGACCCCTTGATAGCTGGCAACAGTGAAAAGACACAGATTACAATTTGCAGAAATCTCCTAGAAGTATGTGGGACCCCCTGATGGGTGGCAGTGAGAACACAAAGATTAGAACAATTCCCAGATATTTTGTAGAAATGACTGACCCCCACAATAGTTGCTGGCAGTGAGAACACAAAGATTAGAACAATTCCCAGATATTTTGTAGAAATGAGACCCACCCCCCCCCTCCAATAGCTGGTAGCAGACTGGCAGTGAGAACACACACTAACACAACAATCTCCTCTCAAAAAACACGTGCTGAAGGCTGTGTGAAGCCTTATATAGTGTGCTGCGGGACTCGGCTCTGTGAGCCCATGATTGGGCAACATTTGCTCAATCAGGACTCTGAGCCGTGACTGGCATAGTCTTGTGGGGCATGGTCATAAGAGCCTGGGTATAGCAGATATATATTGTGAGAGAGATTTAATGTTTAACCTGTAGGCACGTGATTTGGGCGATGTCCCTCCACTGGTTAATCTTGGTTCAGGAACGTTCTGTGTCTTTTAACTAGTCCTCTCCTCTACAGGATGAGAAACAGGAGCTGCTTGCTACTAAAGTCTACATGAATCTGGTGGGTATCACTCTTTGAATCCTGCAGAGGCCATTTTACGCACGGTGCTTAGTGTAGGGCTTGATGTTTTTTCCGACGCTCTGTAGAAAACCTCTAGGTCCATTAACGCCCATATGAGTGCTATATGTAGGTTCCATTCCTCCATCCCAAATAATCTTTTTATTCCCTTGGTTTCTTACTGTTCCATTTCTTCCACACCATTCATGGTTTTCTCTCTTCCAGCGTCCATTGATTCTGTTTTTTCCTTTTACATGTCTTCTCAGGCCTGGATGGACCACCGTCTGTCATGGGATCCGGCAGAGAACAACGGCATCACGTCCCTTCGAATATCCTCAGGGAACGTCTGGAAACCAGACATTGTCCTAATGAATAAGTGAGTGAACTGGTGGGATGTCAGGAGACGGGATTAATGTCTCCTGAGGCTCTCTAACGCTGATCTCGCCTTGTTTCCTCACTCAGTAATGATGGTAATTTTAACATGGCGCTAGATGTAGATGTCTTGGTCACTTCGAAGGGAAGCGTCACTTGGGAGCCGCCGGGTTTGTTCCAGAGTAGCTGCAGCATTGAAGTGAGTAGATTTTGGGGGGTCACTCATTATATGACGACCCGTATAAACGTGTCGTCTTTATCTGTACAGGTCGAGTACTTTCCCTTCGATTGGCAGAATTGCAGCATGGTCTTCCGGTCCATAACCTATTCGGCAGAGGAGGTAACGCTTGTTCATGCCAAGGATGCACAGGGAAGGAACGTGACACAAGCCATTATTTTCCCTAACACCTTCGAGGGTAAGAGATGAAGGAATTTTACATTGAGCTCTAGACTCCTAAAGACCAGTGTCCATTCCGTATCGAGATTCATCAAAATGTCACATCATGCCAATAGGTGTATGAAGCATCCTATGTGTTGACCATTAGGAACCAGCTCTAGCTATTTCTGGGCTCTTTTCCCATGATCTCTTACCATTACCATTTTCATGTATCCCACAGAGAACGGCCAGTGGGAGATCCGGCATCGCTCTTCCCGGAAGAACACAATCCCCACCGATCCATCATACGAAGATATCACGTTTTACCTGGTGATCCGGCGGAAGCCGCTCTTCTACATCGTAAATATCATTGTGCCGTGTATTCTCATCACCATCCTGGCAATCTTCGTCTTCTATCTTCCTCCAGATGCTGGTGAGCTCCATCATCTTGCAATTAAATGCCCATAGATTCAATTTCACCTATGCCGATTCATTTTCCCCTTTTCTACTGGAAATTTGGATATCTTCTAACTGCTAGAGGATCCCAAAAAACTGAAGTGAAGATAGAGTTGGATGAGGACAGTTTAGTAGATGTGTAATGTGAGAAGAGGATGGATACTCGAGATAACGGGCAGGTCAGCGCGATGATAATCTATGTAGTAACAGGTTAGTAAGTATCCAATCAATCAGAAGAGGTGATGGATACTGGGTTAAATGGAGATCAAAAACCGGTGTGAAGATGGAATGTGATTGCTGTGTGACTAACTGCCTAGTGTGAGGAGGGATGGCCACTGGTGTATGCGGTCAGTAAGTTGGATAGTGATCTGTTTAATCAGAAGTGATGTGCACATAAGTATAGCAGGAATAAAAAACTGGTGTGAAGATGGATTGTGATAGCTGTGTAACTAAATGCTCTGTGTGAGGTGGAATGGATGCTGGCGTATGAGGCGGTTATTAAGCGGGATGGTGATAGATGATGGGTTAGTAAATTCTTAATTAGAAGGCGATATGTGTGGGAGTGTAGTAAATCCGATGTGAAGATGGAGTGAGATGGTGACGGGCACAACGATAGTTTAGAAAATTACTAATTTGAGGAGCCTGTGGATATATATAACACTTTTGTACATGTAATTCTGTGTCCTTGCTACACATGCTCATATTCTCTCTCGTCTCCCAAGGCGAGAAGATGACCCTTTCAATATTCGCCCTGCTTACCCTCACTGTCTTCCTGCTGCTTCTTGCTGACAAAGTCCCAGAGACGTCCTTGGCGGTGCCCATCATCGTTAATTACCTAATGTTCACTATGATTCTCGTTACTTTCTCCGTCATCCTGAGCGTCGTCGTCCTGAATCTACACCATCGCTCGCCCAACACGCACGGCATGCCGCAATGGGTGCGCCAGGTGAGGAGTAACCATGTGCTTCTTGGATGTGATACTATGACGGTGTGAAAATGGAGCGGAACGTGACATCTGATCTTTGGATTGGTTTTGTAAAACTGGCTAAAAATTGCAGTGATGTCACAAATGGACTGTAATAACTGACGTTGCTTGAGCAGCAGAGCCTGTAACAAGGCGTGATCTGTATGCGGTGCTGTTACACTGATTGTAAGACGTTAGAGGTCCATGATGGGCTGTCATAACCTATGATGTGGCGATGGTAAAATTGAGGACGAGCTCCGGCCGCGGTTTTTACAGTGTGATGGAGACTTATTGATCCTGGTCTGGATATGACATCACTCCACCACAAGTGCCATTTGTAAAGGTCTAATTTGTGATTCTATGCTTTTCCTGTGAAATACTTAGAGGTGGGGCGTGGCTAAAACATCCATTTTGTTTCTGACAATTTTTTTTTGTTCAAAACAAAATTCGTTTATCGATTCGTAATTTTATATCAATTCAGACGCAAAATAAATCAATAACTGCTGCTCCATTAGGGTTGGATGATTGGGGTTGGAGGGTTGGATGATTGGGGCTGGTTGGATGGTTGGAGGGTTGGATGATTTGGGGTTGGAGGGTTGGATGATTGGGGTTGGAGGGTTGGATGATTGGGGTTGGAGGGTTGGATGATTGGGGTTGGATGATTGGGGTTAGATAATGTGTTTAGTGAAGGTAGGGTTAGAATTTCAAGTTTAGGGTTAGTGTGCTGGACTCCTTGATACCCCGACCGGGTATCTTCGTCAAGAGGTGCTTCCTATGTTATGGACCTTCGAATTCCCCCAATAACCAGACAGAACCGAACCGATTCTGGGGGTAGAAAAACCATAGACTGTTTATTCAAACTTGGGCAGACACTTTTAACAACTCTTAGGGACAACCCCCCCCCCCCCCCGTGATGCATAAAAACACGCAAACCACTCCCTGAAGAAAGGGCAGGGAAACACAGACTGGGAAATTCCCAGAAATCACTCGCTCAGGCTCTTACAAACTTTTAAACATTAATCCAATTATTGCCCAGACACCTGGACACGTATTATCAGTTATCTGTAATTAGCTGGGGGGGGGGGCAAACGGTGAACAGATTTATATTGAAAAACCAAATCTATTTATGAGATCCCGCAGCTCCGGATTCCCCGGTAGTCCGGTGGGAAAAGCCTCTTTTTAATATAAAACGTCAGTTTCCACTTCCAGGCGAGCGGACAAAGTAATCTGAAAACCGATCTACAGAGCCGGCTACCTTCCGGGCCAAACCCCCCCCCACCCCTTTCCCCAGCACCCCATTCCCCAGCACCCACAACCAAACTTTTGTGCGAGAAATAAAGCACCCGGCATCCTGGGGTCTGTCACAGTGAGGAATCTAGGTATGAAGTGATGCTGTAAATCTTTCCACCTGTGTGAAATGTCATAACGAAACGATTCGGCATATATGTTTTGATTCGGGTGTAATTCGTATTGGATGATATCGATTCGTTATTTCTGAAATACGAATCAGCAGAATTTCGAACGAAGTGCGAATCATAATGAAATGTGCCGCCTACTAAAAACCACCCAATAAACATCGAGGAAGTATAACGAGCCGATTCCATTCCAGACACCAGTGGAGCCCGTTACCAGTGTTTGATCTGGCGAACGGTCTTCAGCAGTCGACAGGACTGCCCTGGTCCGCCCCGGTGGCCGCGGTGTGAGCAGCGTGCAGGTTTCTGTATGGTCGCTGATGTGTTGTGTTTTCGGCGTAGCTGTAGGATTCTCATTGCTTTGATAAGTGTAACCGATCACGTTGTTGTGATCACGCCTTTCATTGTTTAGACACGCCCATGTCTGACATCACTAACTGAATGAATGAGGTCATCTCCCTCTCCTTCCATCAGATATTTATCCTACAACTCCCCCGTTATCTTCGAATCCGCCGACCCAAGCCGGAGTCGGTTCTGCCAATGGTGCCTCCCTCACGCCCCGTCTCTGTGCCGAGACACACCGATGAGTACTTCATACGGCGGCCGGAGAACGACTTCATCCTGCCGAAAGCTGAAAGGTATTTACCCAGTCACATGACCCTGAGCACCAAGAGTACTGAACCACAATGCCAGGCCGGCAAACCCTGTACAGTGACGCGGCCTGTGTATTATATACACGGTGACCCCCATACAGTGACACGGCCTGTGTATTATACGTGGTGACCCCCATACAGTGACGCGGCCTGTGTATTATACACGGTGACCCCCATACAGTGACACGGCCTGTGTATTATACGTGGTGACCCCCATACAGTGACACGGCCTGTGTATTATACGCAGTGACCCCCATACAGTGACACGGCCTGTGTATTATACGCAGTGACCCCCATACAGTGACGCGGCCTGTGTATTATACGTGGTGACCCCCATACAGTGACACGGCCTGTGTATTATACGCAGTGACCCCCATACAGTGACACGGCCTGTGTATTATACACGGTGACCCCCATACAGTGACACGGCCTGTGTATTATACGTGGTGACCCCCATACAGTGACACGGCCTGTGTATTATATGCAGTGACCCCCATACAGTGACACGGCCTGTGTATTATACACGGTGACCCCCATACAGTGACACGGCCTGTGTATTATACGTGGTGACCCCCATACAGTGACACGGCCTGTGTATTATACACGGTGACCCCCATACAGTGACGCAGCCTGTGTATTATACGTGGTGACCCGCATACAGTGACGCGGCCTGTGTATTATACACGGTGACCCCCATACAGTGACACGGCCTGTGTATTATATGTGGTGACCCCCATACAGTGACACGGCCTGTGTATTATATGTGGTGACCCCCATACAGTGACACGGCCTGTGTATTATACACGGTGACCCCCATACAGTGACACGGCCTGTGTATTATACGCGGTGACCCCCATACAGTGACACGGCCTGTGTATTATACACGGTGACCCCCATACAGTGACGCGGCCTGTGTATTATACGCGGTGACCCCCATACAGTGACGCGGCCTGTGTATTATACGCGGTGACCCGCATACAGTGACGCGGCCTGTGTATTATACGTGGTGACCCCCATACAGTGACGCGGCCTGTGTATTATATGCAGTGACCCCCATACAGTGACGCGGCCTGTGTATTATACGCAGTGACCCCCATACAGTGACGCGGCCTGTGTATTATATGCGGTGACCCCCATACAGTGACGCGGCCTGTGTATTATACGCAGTGACCCCCATACAGTGACGCGGCCTGTGTATTATACGCAGTGACCCCCATACAGTGACACGGCCTGTGTATTATACGCAGTGACCCCCATACAGTGACATGGCCTGTGTATTATACGCAGTGACCCCCATACAGTGACACGGCCTGTGTATTATACGCAGTGACCCCCATACAGTGACGCGGCCTGTGTATTCTACGTGGTGACCCCCATACAGTGACGCGGCCTGTGTATTATATGCGGTGACCCCCATACAGTGACGCGGCCTGTGTATTATATGCGGTGACCCCCATACAGTGACGCGGCCTGTGTATTATATGCGGTGACCCCCATACAGTGACGCGGCCTGTGTATTATACGCAGTGACCCCCATACAGTGACGCGGCCTGTGTATTATAAGCGGTGACCCCCATACAGTGACGCTGCCTGTTAATTATACGCGGTGACCCCCCATACAGTGACACGGCCTGTGTATTATATGCAGTGACCCCCATACAGTGACGCAGCCTGTGTATTATACGCGGTGACCCCCATACAGGGACGCGGCCTGTGTATTATACGTGGTGACCCGCATACAGTGACGCAGCCTGTGTATTATACGCGGTGACCCCCATACAGTGACGCGGCCTGTGTATTATACGCAGTGACCCCCATACAGTGACGCGGCCTGTGTATTATACGCAGTGACCCCCATACAGTGACGCGGCCTGTGTATTATACGCAGTGACCCCCATACAGTGACGCGGCCTGTGTATTATACGCAGTGACCCCCATACAGTGACGCGGCCTGTGTATTATACGCAGTGACCCCCATACAGTGACGCGGCCTGTGTATTATACGCAGTGACCCCCATACAGTGACGCGGCCTGTGTATTATACATACAGTGACCCCCATACAGTGACACGGCCTGTGTATTATACGCGGTGACCCCCATACAGTGACACGGCCTGTGTATTATATGCAGTGACCCCCATACAGTGACGCGGCCTGTGTATTATATGCGGTTGTCACGGAATGGCCCAGCACCCTCAGCCAGGGGCGGTGCACAGTGACAGTGGTGGCTTTGGACACTTGGGTGTGGTGGCACGCACCTAGTTTTATAAGTACTTTTTATTAGATGTGATTATTGTGTGGTGTAATAAAGTGTTCCCCGTTGGTATTGCGAAATGTATTTTCCCTTTGTCTGCCTTGCCCGCCGCCATTTTCTGATCGCCTCGTGGTTCAGATCAGAATATTCGGATCTTAAAATGGCCGAATCGGCAACTCCCCGATTCGTAACGGCCAATACGAATCGGGGCCCGGGTGCCTCCTGCCAGCGAGGGCCAATGGGACTTGTGTGGGCGGGCAGGGATTCCCATTGTATTCATAAGTGTGTAAAGTGATAAATGTATGTGATGTGAAAAATAAACTCAGATTTACCAGTGCATCCAGCCTCGCCTGATGTCCTTTACTCTCCGCCGCATATACTGTCTGAGCATCCCGCGCGGTCTCAGGGTGCGGTGTCCAGACTTAAGATCAGAACGGACTTAAGATCAGAACGGACTTAAGAACAGAACGGACTTAAGATCAGAACGGACTTAAGATCCGAACCGAAGGTGCGGCCGCGTACCGCGCTTCGGTATACCAAGTGAGCGGTGATCAGATCCGAAGATTCAGCCGCTCCCGTAAGATCCGAAGATTCATCCGTTTAAAGATCGAATATTCCTCCACATAAGATCCGAATATTCCTCCGGAATCAGATCCGAATATTCCTCCGCGGCAGATCCGATCCCCAGATCGCACGGCCGCCCGCAGACGCACTCCACACCCACAAGGTCAGTGAACCAGCTGCTCGGGACGCTGAGTGCCGTATGGCTCAGTGGTCGGGCTGGTTCTAGGCAGGGGTCCCCTCCACCGCCCGCTAACCCTTCCCCAGGGTCACGCCAGGCCGCACGAGACGCCGAGTGCGCGTCACTCGGTAGTCGGCCAGCGGTAAGCGACGGGGGTCACGCAGATAGAGCACACCCGCAGGCGGAACAACATCCCATTCCGTCATACTGGTGGCAGCGGTGGGATCGCTCTCTGCAGGCCCCTAGGAGACCTACGCCATGGTGGTGTACACTTACTATGACCGGGACACCCTGCGTGGGATGTTGGAGAACCGGGGAGGAACGCCGGGTAACAAAAAGAGGAAGACCCTGATCAAGGAACTGACCAGGATGGATCAGGACGAGGCGATGATGCCCGTCCCCAGCCCTGTCCGCGCAGAGGTGGAGGAAGATGCGGGCCTCAGAGAGTTGCGGCGTCGGATTGCCCTGCTCGGTGATGCCCCGGCGGGGGCCAGATATCAAGTGATTCGGGAGTTCTACCGGGAAGTTGAGCAGGAGAAGGAACGCCAGCACGAGCTGCGGTTGGCAGAGCTCCGCGGAGCAGAGACTGATTATGTTGACCCCGAACCCTACCCTGTGGAATCCTGGGTCGAGGCTCACAGCTCGACTGGAGCTTCACCTGGGGAATCTGCAACCCCCAGTGACTACGCTTGCGGGACTCTCAGCTCGCCTGGAGCCTGTACGGAGGACGTCACTTATCCCCGCGACCCTCGGATGAAGACTCACAGCCCGCCTGGAGCTGCATCTGAGGACGCCCCATTCCCCGTTGAGGAGCGGTGCTCCTGTGCTGGCACCTTCGCCGACATGAAGGTCGGGTTGGCAAGAGAGCTGCAGGAGGGCCTGGAGCAGGACCAGAGGTCCACAGAGGAACTGTGGTACGAGGCCCTGGACCATGAGCGGGACTGCCATGGTGTGTACATTCCCTCCGACGCTGTCGTCCATCGGGTGCAGTACGAGGTGCGAGCAGCGTTCCTGCAGGGGCGGGCCCCAGAGGAGTGGGAAGCCGAGCTCCGGAGTCTGGTGCAACAGGAGATCGCACTGGACGCCGCGTACCACGCGCTTCGGTGGCTGACCGCCTCTCCGACAGCGCGCCCTATTGAAGGCAGTTCCACTGCAGGGCCTCGCTACGGGGGTATGGGGCTGCTCTACGAGGGCATGGCCGCCGACCCCGAGTTTGGAGAGGAGACCGAGGAGCGGATGGAAGACATCCTGGAGCGACGGGAACTGGAGATCCCGTCAGACAGCAGGGACTCGGTGTTTGAGGAGCTGGAGTCCCTAGCCGAGCGAGAGTGGGAGCTCGAGGTGGCTTATCGGAGACTGTTGGACGGCGTTCCGCAGTCGAGCCTGAGCTCCCCGTGGTGGGACGGGTCGGCGGAGGAAGTCGACAGTCCCCAGGTTTGGGACCTATGGGAGGCCGAGGCGGACCCATGGGTGCCCGTGGGGGTTTCGACTGAGGAAGTTACCCCCTGCACCCCGCAAGAGGACAGGGTGGCCGAGGCCACGGTCCAGCGGGGAGGAGAAGCAGACGGATGGTTCCCCCGGGATGGGTTGTGCGCAACCATTGTTTGCCCCGGGGGATGAAGAGACCATCCTTCCCCAAGGAGATCTCCAACCAGCAGAAGAGCTGGCTACGGGGCAGAGTGCCGCTGGCCTCTGCCCACTACTCGAAGTCTGCCAGGAGGAGCAGACGGATGGTTCCCCCGGGATGGGTTGTGCGCAACCATTGTTTGCCCCGGGGGGTGAAGAGACCATCCTTCCCCAAGGAGATCTCCAACCAGCAGAAGAGCTGGCTACGGGGCAGAGTGCCGCTGGTCTCTGCCCACTACTCAAAGTCTGCCAGGAGGAGCAGACGGATGGTTCCCCCGGGATGGGTTGTGCGCAACCATTGTTTGCCCCGGGGGGTGAAGAGACCATCCTTCCCCAAGGAGATCTCCAACCAGCAGAAGAGCTGGCTACGGGGCAGAGTGCCGCTGGTCTCTGCCCACTACTCAAAGTCTGCCAGGAGGAGCAGACGGATGGTCCCCCCGGGATGGGTTGTGCGCAACCATTGTTTGCCCCGGGGGGTGAAGTAACCATCCTTCAGCAAGGAGATCCTCCCCCAGCTGTAGAGCTGGCCACGGGGCAGAGCGCTGCTGGCCTCTGCCCACCACCCACAGTCTGCCAGGTGGGGCAGACAGATGGTTCCCCCGGGCTGGGTTGTGCGCCACTGCTGATGGGTCTGGGGGGGAAAGAAACCATCCTCCTGCAAGGAGATCCCCACCCAGCGGAAGAGCTGACACCAGGGCAGAGCGCCGCTGGCCTCTGCCCGTTTCTCCCAACTTGCCCCGAGGGGCAGAGTGAGGATGACCCCGTGCAACTGCGGTTGCATCCATTTGTCTCCCTTGTCGGCTACCAGGAAGAGCAGTCAGTTTGGCCCCACTTGCTCCTTCGGTTGCCGTGTCCGTACCTGGCCATCCAGTGGAAGAGCTGGCAACGGGGCAGAGCGCCGCTGGCCTCTGCCCATTTCGGCAACCCTTGGGAGGGGGGGCCTCACGCAGCCACGGTTTCTTCCCACGGTTGACCTGGGCACCCGGGGCGTGTGCATTTAGCACCCGGGTTCCCCGGTGAGTGGTAGCCCTGGAGGGGACACAGGAGGCACACCGGCCCCGACGTATGTCCTCTCGCCCAGCCGGGGAAACTCCAAGGACATGGGGTCCCGACCAAGCTGGCACGGCCGCAAGGCCAAATGGAGAGGCCTGGTGACTCGGCCTCCCCAGACTGACTATGGGCCTGGGAGCACCGACTTCCCGGTATGACCCGGTGGGGTCAGACCAGGTGCGTCGAACTGGGGAGGGGGAGGAGTGTCACGGAATGGCCCAGCACCCTCAGCCAGGGGCGGTGCACAGTGACAGTGGTGGCTTTGGACACTTGGGTGTGGTGGCACGCACCTAGTTTTATAAGTACTTTTTATTAGATGTGATTATTGTGTGGTGTAATAAAGTGTCCCCGTTGGTTTATTGCGAAATGTATTTTCCCTTTGTCTGCCTTGCCCGCCGCCATTTTCTGATCGCCTCGTGGTTCAGATCAGAATATTCGGATCTTAAAATGGCCGAATCGGCAACTCCCCGATTCGTAATGGCCAATACGAATCGGGGCCAGGGTGCCTCCTGCCAGCGAGGGCCAATGGGACTTGTGTGGGCGGGCAGGGATTCCCATTGTATTCATAAGTGTGTAAAGTGATAAATGTATGTGATGTGAAAAATAAACTCAGATTTACCAGTGCATCCAGCCTCGCCTGATGTCCTTTACTCTCCGCCGCATATACTGTCTGAGCATCCCGCGCGGTCTCAGGGTGCGGTGTCCAGACTTAAGATCAGAACGGACTTAAGATCAGAACGGACTTAAGATCAGAACCGAAGGCGCGGCCGCGTACCGCGCTTCGGTATACCAAGTGAGCGGTGATCAGATCCGAAGATTCAGCCGCTCCCGTAAGATCCGAAGATTCATCCGTTTAAAGATCCGAATATTCCTCCACATAAGATCCGAATATTCCTCCGGCAATCAGATCCGAATATTCCTCCGCGGCAGATCCGATCCCCAGATTCGCACGGCCGCCCGCAGACGCACTCCACACCCACAAGGTCAGTGAACCAGCTGCTCGGGACGCTGAGTGCCGTATGGCTCAGTGGTCGGGCTGGTTCTAGGCAGGGGTCCCCTCCACCGCCCGCTAACCCTTCCCCAGGGTCACGCCAGGCCGCACGAGACGCCGAGTGCGCGTCACTCGGTAGTCGGGCCAGCGGTAAGCGACGGGGGTCACGCAGATAGAGCACACCCGCAGGCGGAACAACATCCCATTCCGTCATAGCGGTGACCCCGTATTTTATTATTATTCTTCTTTATTTGTAAAGCACCAGCATATTCCGCAGCGCTGTACAATAGGCACAGTATAGTGACGCGGCCTGTGTGTTTTGCACCTAATCCTCTCACCCCCCCCAGGTATCACGCAGACCCGTTCTCCAAGGACATGCGCTGGTTTTTCGAGGGCCCCAGCCTCAGCCTCGCTCTCCCTCATGACCTCCAGACGGCTGTCAGTTCCATCAAATACATTGCGCAGCAGCTGCAGGAACAGGAAGACTATGACACGGTGAGTCAACAGAGGGATAGCCTGCAGGACTCACAATAGTCTTCAGTGGTCATCATGGGCAGGGCTCTCCTTGTGGGAAGGGGAGTAATGGTCTGCAGGACTCCTCATGAGCAGGGGAAGTGATAGTCTGCTGGGACTCCATGGAGGAGGGAGAGTGATAGTCTGCAGCATGAGGAAGTTAGAGTGTTGTAAGTGGGTTTATAGAGGGACAGTCTGCGTTGTTCTCGTGGGCGAGATGCTCTGCGATTCTAGCTGCGCTCTGGTTTCTCTCCCCAGCTGAAGGAAGACTGGCAGTACGTGGCCATGGTGGTGGACCGTCTCTTCCTCTGGACCTTCATCGCGTTCACTAGTCTGGGCACGCTCACCATCTTCCTGGACGCCAGTTACAATCTGCCCCCCGAAACCCCCTTCCCATAAATCCCGACAACACCTTATATTCCTGATGACGCTGTGACACGGCGTCTGGATCTGTCACCTTCTCGTGTAAAAACTTTACTGCCCCTAAACGGCAACCTGCAAAAAAACATCGGCGTATACTGGAATTTACGGATTTATTCAGCAGGAGAGGCCGCCTTGTGTTGGTCATATAAGTATTCAGCCCCTCGGTGCTCACCGCAGGCAAGGGGGTGCCGCTAACAGCTGTCTGAATCGCGTGTCAGTGTGTTACATATGAGGAATCGCGTGTCAGTGTGTTTACATATGAGGAATCGCGTGTCAGCGTGTTACATACGAGGAATCGCGTGTCTGTGTTTTACATACGAGGAATCGCGTGTCAGCGTGTTACATATGAGGAATCGCGTGTCAGCGTGTTACATACGAGGAATCGTGTGTGTGTGTAACATACGAGGAATCACGTGTCTGTTTTTACATACGAGGAATCGCGTGTCTGTGTTTTACATACGAGGAATCGCGTGTCTGTGTTTTACATATGAGGAATCGCGTGTCTGTTTTACATACGAGGAATCGCGTGTCAGCGTGTTACATACGAGGAATCGCGTGTCTGTGTTTTACATACGAGGAATTGCGTGTCAGTGTGTTACATACGAGGAATCGTGTGTCTGTTTTTACATACGAGGAATCGCGTGTCTGTGTTTTACATATGAGGAATCGCGTGTCTGTTTTACATACGAGGAATCGCGTGTCAGCGTGTTACATACGAGGAATCGCGTGTCTGTGTTTTACATACGAGGAATTGCGTGTCAGTGTGTTACATACGAGGAATCGTGTGTCTGTTTTTACATACGAGGAATCGCGTGTCTGTGTGTTACATATGAGGAATCGCGTGTCTGTGTGTTACATACGAGGAATCGCGTGTCTGTGTGTTACATACGAGGAATCGCGTGGCTGTATTATACATACGAGGAATCGCGTGGCTGTGTTTTACATACGAGGAATCGCGTGGCTGTGTTTTACATACGAGGAATCGCGTGTCAGTGTGTTACATACGAGGAATCGCGTGTCTGTTTTACATACGAGGAATAGCGTGTCGGTGTTTTACATACATGTCGATGTGGTATTTTCCCATTAATTTACTTTTCGTCTCTATTAAACTCTGTAAACGCCTCGTGTACAGAACGTTGTTTCTGATGTCACAAAGTGTCCCGGGGCTGGGAAAGGATTATCGCACGAGTCACAATTTGCATTCCGTGTTCCTCCTCTCTCAATGTTTGCGTCATGTGTTTCCTGCGGCCTCTCTCTGCTTGCATTTATTCTACAAATTGTTCTCGCTGGGTGCCAAATAAAGGTGTGTGTGTGTATTGCCTCCTCTGTGCTGCCATCATACTGCGGTGTCTGTGCCAGTAAATGAGCGTTATTGTTAGGATTTGTAGTATTGGGGTTATTATTTCTGATCGTTTTAGGGTTATTTTTGATTGTTTTCAGGTTAGGGTTACGGTTTCTGATTGTTTTAGGGTGAGGGTTGCTGTTTCGAATTGTTTTGGGGTTACTGTTTGATATAGTTTTAGGGTTACTGTTTCATATTGTTTTAGGTTTACTGTTTGATATAGTTTTAAGGCGAGGGTTACTGTTTTGGATTGTTTTAGGGTGAGGGTTGCTGTTTCAAATTGTTTTGGGGTTACTGTTTGATAGCCTAAAACCATAGGGTTACTGTTTGATATAGTTTTAGGGTTACTTTTTCATATTGTTCTAGGTTTAGGGTTACGGTTTCATCTTGTTTTAGGGTTACTGTTTGATATAGTTTTAAGGTGAGGGTTACTGTTTTGGATTGTGTTAGGGTTACTGTTTAATCCCCTAGATGAGTGTGAGAAAGGATTGGATTTGGGAAAATGAGAATGTATTTCTTCAGAGGGTGTGTGAATGCAGGTGTTTATGCATTTTGTGGAGTGAAGCTGAACATAAGAAAACACAGATAGTTCTGACTCCTGTTGATTATTAGATAAATGAACTTTTAAACTCAAGTTATATTTTTCTTGTACGGTGAAGTATATTTTGGGAAATGGGAATAAATAGTTATTTAATGTCTAGATTAGGCATTTAGCCCAGGCTCCAAGTGTGGTTCGCTGGAAGAGTGAATCTAGATAGATAAGTGTATTTTATGCTCATAAAGGGTCTCCTTGGGGAATCCCTTTTCGTACATCGTAAAGGTAGTGAGGTATTTTATGAGTAATTAGTAGACTTTTTTTCTTCCCCTCTGAACATCTAGAATGATCTAAAGCAGGGTTTCTCAACTCCAGTCCTCGGGACCCACTACAGGCCAGATTTTGCAGATCACCTTGGGGAAATGCAGACTGAATACTGCAATCACTGAGCACCTAATTAGATCACCTGTCCTGTGCTTTGGATATCCCATAAACCAGGCCTGTTAGTGGGTCCTGAGGATACGAGTTGAGAAACACTGATCTAAAGGTATTAGGCGATGACACTGTGGCCCCAGGTATAAATAGTTTAATTGTCTAGTTCCTTTTGCGCGATCACAGGTGATATGTGATCAAAGGAAAGCATTGTTAGATTTTAATTTCCTGTATGAATATAAATGTCCTGTGATTGAAATACGTACCATATTTCAATATGCATTCGTGTGAAAGGCATGTTCTAGTATAGATGGGCTATCGCTCCCCCTCCCTTTTTAAGGCACGTGATCTTGTTAGGAATGCTGATTTGAATCTAGACCATATCCTGGTATAGTGAAGATCCTTTGTTATGTTACAAGGACAGAAATAGAAAAAGTGCATGAAAGTTAGAAGCCAGAAAAAATGTCTTTTTGCTAGAAGTGCTTGTGGGATTGGTCAACTTTGATGTTGTAATATATCTATATACGGATTGGCTGGTATATCACATTCGTGTGTGGGATGGATATGAAACTTTGTCTACAACGAATGTTTTTCATTGGATGTTTGAAATCGAATAAATTGGTCTGTTTAACAAAGGAATATTCAGACATGATGCAGCTATAACTTGTGTGTGGTTGATATTACGGTCTCCGCTAGCATCAGCGCGCGTTTTATTTTTAATATTTTCTTATTTTGGGAAGAAACTTGCAGATGTTTGTTTGGAATTCCATATATGGTAATTATAAATAGGATATTGATTTGATTAGCTAAATTTTATTATTTAACATGCTTGTTCCTGTAAAGGCTTTGGTGCTGGTCATTCATCACTTGCTCCTGTTTTAACAGACTCCCTCTCATGGGAAGTAACGATTTGGTTCATTGACCAGTCTTTGAGAAGGACTACACTCCATGCCTTGTGACAGTGTGTTGCGATGATCAAGTAATGCTAAATAAGGATAATTTCCAGAAGACACAGCCTTTTGCAGCGCTCTCTTGGCTGTCTTTACTGCTGACTCTACCTTCCCATTGCTTTGAGGGTATCCTGGTGATGACGAGGTAACGTGGTCAAAGTCCCAATTCATACTGAAGTCTTTAAAATCCATTGAAATAAACTGGGGTCCATTATCTGAACATACAGTGTCTGGGATTCCATATCTAGCAAAATGGGCCTTTCATTTTCTTGTTACTGTAGAAGATCTAGTATCCTGAAGCTGGTCCATCGCCCATAAATTACAGTCATAGACCACCGTTATTAAATACTCCTTGCCACGGAATGTGAACAAATCAATGTAAGCTTTTCCCACGACCTATTTGGGATCTCATGAGACATAAATGCATAAATGTCTCCTTTTGTTGATTTAATATCAAATGTACAACATATGTCACATTGGTCAATATACTCTTTCAACTGTGCATTCAGTCCTGGCCAGTAAACTCTCCCTGGCTCTACGTAGACATCCTTCCACTCCAAAATGGGAAGAGTGTATTCGAGACATAATATCTGTTCAAAGATCAGATGGAAGAACTACTCGCTCGCCTTTGAACAAAACACCATCCTGTACACTCCATTCATCACGTATGTGGTAAAATGGTGAAGCCTCTAGGGGTACCTGTTCCTTTGCATGAGGCCATCCCCTCAGCACAATTTGCTTCACTGCTTGTAAAGTCTTGTCTTTATCCGTGCTTTGTTGTATAGCGACAAGTCTCCTCCTGCTGGAGATTGGTAGATATTGGAGCATGTTTATAGATTCAACCTGGTACTCCAGTGAGCCCTTCATGGAACCTTCGTCTAGATATGCCCTGCTCAAAGTGTCTGCCGCTGCCGGAGACTTTCCTGGGCAGTATCTGATACATGCATCATACATCTGCAGCCGTAACCTCATACGCTGAAGACGTCTGGGTGCTATAAGTAAGGGTTTCTTCATAATGCTTTCAAGGGACTTGTGGTCCGATTGTACAGCTACTGTCTGACCAAATGTGAATTGATGAAAGTTTTTCATCCAAAGAGGACTGCTAACAGCTCCTTCTCTACCTGTGCATAACCGTGCTCTGTCTCAGTCATTGCTCTACTTGCATAAGCTAGTGGTTGCTTACTTTGCATCAGTGCTGCTCCCATTACTTTCTCCGATGTATCACATTGAGGTTCCAATGGTTCATCTGGGTTATAATACTTAAGTACTGGCACACAGCTGATTTTGGATTTGATCTGCTGAAATGCCACATCCTGCACCTTAGTCCACTCCCACACTGCATCCTTCTGAGTTAGCTGGCGCAGTGATTCACCTGCATCTGAGAGGTTCTCACAAAACCTTGAAAGATAGTTCACCATCCCCAAAAATCTCTGTACACCTTTAACATCCAAGGGTCTGGGCATCTCAGTGATGGCTTTGACTTTGCTTGGGTCTGCATGAAGAGCCTGGGCTGACAGTAAGTGACTGTCATGGAACTGACATAACGCTCCCCGCTTCAAACCCCAAGACTGTTATTCCCATGGCGAAAAACCCCAAAAGAAACAGACAATTGCCTTGGGAAAGACTTTAAGCTCATTTATATTGTCTGGTGTTTAATGTAGTGTAAAATGCTTGGTTTTAGTTTTAAATGTACTTTTATTACTGTATGTAAATTTGAACTTGCAGATGTGTTTTGAAGTTGCAGGCCTGAGGTTATTTTCAATGCCCTCTTTGTGTGGAATGTTTGAGTAATGTGTGATTATGCAAGAAGACTTTCCTCTAGGCTTGTGCACCGATTTTTTTTTTTCGGTTCGATTCGGTTCGATTTTTCGGATTTTTAAAACTTTTCGATTCGGCTCGTTTCGACCGATTTCTGTTTCGATTCGGTTCGGCTCGATTCGTTTTTCGTGTACATTTTTTTTTTCGGAATATCGACCATGTTTCGTATTTTCGTGTCACTTTGCTCGTTTTTTGTATCGACTTTTCGTAATTTCGGAAATTTTCGTTTTTTCAGAACGTCTGTTCTCCTCGTTTCAAAGCAATAAATTTCGGTTTGACACATTTCAAGTACATTCGAAAATTCCGAAAATATTTCGTTTCGGCTCGGAAAAATTTTCGGATCTGCCATTTTCGGATCTAAAAATTTTCGGAAATTCGGCCGCATCCAAAAACACGAATCGGGAAATTTCGTGAAAATTCCGAAACCCGAAACGCACATCCCTACTTTCCTCTTTGTCTATCTGTTTGCATGTTTGAGGAGTCATGAATCTACCCTTCACTGGCAAACACTGTCCCAATCTGATTTATTGGGACAAGGGATTATGTAAATGAGGTGTGTGATAACTGACCTAATGTAATTAGTTTCAATAAATCAATGTTTGTGTAATTCTGTTCCAGGGGTTTCTAAGTGGTTTGGTTTATGTAAATGATCCCTGTTGGACCACATAAATATGGTTTTCTCAGTAAAGCAGATAATTCTTGGTTGATACATGCAGCTTGTCTGGTGTGTTATTCCTCTACACTATTCCTCTACACTCACCATCAGAAGGCACCGAGCGGACATCTGAAAGACTGACCTAACATCGGGGCTACAGGTCAGGAGATCGAAAGCCTGCAGATCCTTAGAAGCTGCTGTAACTTCGGCTCAGCACTTATTATTTTATTATTATTCTTTATTTATAAAGCGCTGGCATATTCCGCAGCGCTGTACAATAGGCACAGTATAGACAGGGTTACAATACATTGAACAACATTTGACAAACAGTACAGGAGGAGATGAGGGCCCTATTCCCGTAGGAATTCACAATCTAGAAGGGTTGGAAACAGGAGGTGCAAGGTGAGAGTAATCCATGGTTGCCTGGGGATTAGTAAGAGTAATTAGAGAAAGAAGTGTAGACAGCTGGAAAGGATGCATGAAAATAGAGGCCGGTCCTGGGGGGGGGGGGGGGGGGGACTGCTGAATGTGTGAATGGAACCTGACTGTGTGTTTCCCTGTGTGAAGAGGAAATGAGTTCAGGTAAGTGTCAGGCATCAGAGGCCTTTTGAAACGGGGGGGGGGGCACAGGTTAAAATTCCTTGCCAGCCAGCCCAGGTGTCCCAGCATGCAGAAACCATTTGGCTTGTGCACCGATTTATTTTTTATTTTTTTTCGGTTCGATTTTGTTCGG